>JAYMTP010003387.1:0-17123 GCA_036897365.1 Geranium brycei | reverse complement strand
ACGTTCTAATCCAAAAAGAGAAAGGATTCGTGTATATATTTCACAGAAACGTGAAATCAAAGTAGGTGATAAAGTCGTATTTTCTGTTTATGGCAGAAATCTAGGGACAGCTTATATGTGTTTTTATGGTTATGATCACTCAATTGTAGTACTCATGTTAACTTGAACAAAAAATTGTCATTTCTTAGTTTCATACAAAGAAAGACAGCAGATTGGAAGACATAACAGTTTTAAAAATTGTGGCTTATTTTGGCAGGGACAAGGAATTGGAGTCATTATAGTAAAAACTACATAGGAAAGGAAATTTGCAAAATGGGTTCAGAAGCATTGCGAGCAGCAAGGGTGTACCGGCAACTTCTCAAAGCTGTCACAAAGCATGTAGGAAAGGAAGAGCATAAGAGGCATTTCAGGGAGTACGTAACCGAAGAATTTAGAAAAAATGAAAAGTTATCAGATGTCTCTTCCATTCAGCAGAAAACTAAGCTTGCTCATGATTACACTTACCTTCTAAACAGTGCGCACCATCACACGGTACTGCCTTCTTTCATTTTTTTCTTTAACTGAGTTGATTATGTCTGACCAATTGAATAAAGTGTTAACTAGATCCATATCTGTTCTTAAATAGCAATATGGATTTGTAGCAGTGTATAATTTATGCATTGATATGTTTTCCTTCCCATGTATCATTTTTAGTTCAGTTCTCCATTTTAACTGTAATCTTCAAATGGTTATAATGATGCAGGACTTGCTTTTCTCCTATAATATTGCTGTGGATAGATCTGATGAAATGAAGAGAGTGATTGGCAAATCTGCTGCAAGTGTGGGTCTTCAGCTACCAGAGGTTTATCAGCCATGAACTCACTTTTGATAGGTTTTCATGGTTTTCATCTGGTTCATCTCATCTAGTTTGTTAATCTATGAGATTCATTATAGGCTAATGAGTAGTGGCACCAAATTTTGTTGGAAATAAAGAAGAAATTGTCTAAACCCTTTTTCCTGAAATTTTCTTATTACATTACTTACTTCTATAGTGTGCTTCTATTGCTAAATTCATCAACTTCACCTGCATCCTGTAGCCATAATGATCGATTGCAGTTCTCAGCATACTTCATTTAATTTCTATTTCTGTCAATATGTGTTTGTTAAGCGTTCTTTCAATTTCAGCATACTTCATTTAATTTCTATATCTGTCAATATTTGTTTGTTAAGTGTCCTTTCAATTTCAGTGATTCTGAAAGTGGGTCCTGATGTTGGTACTGGTAATCACTGATGTTGTATTTTATGATGGGGTGTTTGGGAGAATAGAAAATGTGCAGGAAAGACTGAGAAAGTGACAAACTACAATGGATGGGTCCTGCATGCTGTATAGAATATAATTGAGTTAGCAATTCATAAGGGAACTCTCTGCAAAACTGCAGAAACTCTACACGTGCCAGCCACGTGTCCTTGTGAGCTCCTTCGGTTTGCCACCTCCTAGTTACTCTGTTTTTTTCCTAGCATTAATGTAAATAAATATATGCTCACCACATCTACCAAATACCAACAACCAAGTCCAGTAGTTTATCACAACCCATCTGCAGAGATTTAGAAGGAAAAAAAGTTGTGATATTTTGATCAACATTGTGATGGGTTCAGAGACATTTGTGGAGGTGTTGCTAGCAATTCTGCTACCACCTGTTGGGGTCTTCCTCAGATATGGGTGTGGGGTGAGCAACAGAAAATACCCCTTTCATCAATTCTCTGATCTAATTTGATTTGAGGTTTCATTTACTGAATCACTGGTTTTTGATGGATGCAGGTGGAGTTCTGGATAGATCTGCTGTTGACCATATTGGGATATATTCCAGGAATCATATATGCTCTGTATATTTTGGTTGGTAGATAGTTTATAGTAACAACTCCGAATCTGATGTTCTGAAAGTACAAATATGTTGTTCCTTGTGTTCAAGACACAGTAGCATCCATGTGTTTCATAAGTAAAAACATCTGAGGATTTTATTGATTGTGTGTGTTTCTGGCTGTACATAGAACAGAAATCATGTAAACTGAACTTTTGACAACAAAGAAATCCATTAATTCGAAATTATTGCAGAGCTGATCATCCAAGAATGTGAACAGTATATAACCATTGATGGCATGACCTATTCCCCGAGATTAAACGCTCCGATGTGATTGCTTAAACTATTGACATGATCTTCGAAACTAAATATATTCTCCTTTTCCCTAAGATTTGGCTTGTAAAGATGAGAGTGCCCATTTTTAGCATGTCTCTTGAGAGATTGTTTCCGAGTCTTCACACAAACCTGTTCCTTGTCCTGTCTCTGCAGTTTGTTCTTCAATAATGTTTCAGTCCCTCTGGTTTTGGCCTTCGGGTTGGTCTCTGAAGAGACATTTGAGGATAATGCATTTTCTCCTTGGAAGTGATTAAGGTTGCTGGCCCTGACACTCAAAGGAGACAAAACTCCAGTCTTTGTATTCACTGTCCCCATTGAAGTTCTTACTGTCGGAAGCTTAGTGTGCTTCATGCTATCTGCATCACTGAGAGGAGTGCCCTTCATGTCCCATTGGTATTGCAAAACTCCAGTTGGTGACCGAGAACTCATCTGACAGAGACAATAAGTTTATAAGGATTGAGAACTAAACGATTACCATATAAGCGTTGTAAAGTTCATAGGATAGCTTACCCCATCGAAGAACCCCAGCTTTGGGGATGGCTTTCGGAGCCTGGAAGATCTGGACTTTCTTGCAATGTCTGTAAGATCAGGGCTAGTTGTAAGTTGTGGAAGACCCATATCTGAGGTCTGAGAAGACCACAAACTTGGTGGTGTTGATTCAGAGGACCATACACCAATGGAGCTATCAATGGAGCTGGCAAGCGAGGTATAAGAGGATGAGTTGGGCAGAGGCAATAAACAACTATGCTGGCTAGAATTGGACAAGTCTGGTTTGGTTCTTGCAGGAGAGCTTAAGGTTGAGCCATTGACAACATTTCTGGAATGTGTGTTTCTTCTCAGAGAGCTTGATGGAGATTTGACACCAAAATCCAGATACTCTTTTCTTGGAGTGCAAGGAGCCGAACGAGGTGTTCTGGGAATAGAGTTGATATTACTCAAATTCCTCAAGCACTGTTTCTTTGACTCAATCACGTGTTGCCCTGTAAGGGTTGAATTTACTTAAACATAAGTTCCAGCTAAATGGTCAGCAATGGTAAAATCAACAGCAAATCGAAAGAACTGTCCTTACCAGAGGCGTCTTTTTTAGAATAATCTTCCTCTTGGACATGCCTTGCACCCAGAGTAGACCTTTTGATTGGTGCTGCTGGAATAGAGCTGGCTCGTCGCACAATCTTGGGTTGCTTCAGAGCTGAAGGGTTGAGTTCTACACTTCTAGCAGTATGCTGTAACTATGCAGACAACTCATTTCATTAAATACCATAAAAAAGTTCCTTACATGAATCATGCACAAGAGAATGAAATTGCTGCAACAGACCATCACTGGTTGCACCTGAGACTATAACACTCATCACTAAACTAATACTTGCCTGTAGTCCTCGTGGATGCCCAGAAACTTCCTTTGTGGTTCTCTCTGGTCCATGAATGTTACCAGATTGCTTACTTGAGGCTGACATGGGTCTCATCATCTGTAATTCCAATACAGAAACTTCATCTTTCATGAAATTCAATAACATATACGATAATCAACCACTATTATGGAAACTTACCCTGCTACGAGAGGAAACATCCATTTTCTTCGAGGCTGATAAAAGCAGTGGGACTTTGAGTTAGTCAAGAAGAAAAAACCCATCAAAAGTATATGTATGATGAACCCTATAAAAGGGTCCCCTTGAAAATTCATCAGCTACTTCATTCAGGAACTAAATGATGTAAGGTAGAAGATGATGATATTGCAGCAAACCAACAACACTGATTATATTATGCATTACCTGTTCCTTTCCTGCATCTTGAACATGTAATATTTGACGCCGTAGTTTTCTCCTGGGGCAAACTGACAACTTCAAATAGTTCAAGTTCAAGACTTTCCAGAGAAAAACACCCTGCATCAATTGTGGAATTTGAGTCAACAGATCTCTGAAGTTCCTCAATACCAGAAAGTCCACGACTCCCGGACCTCTTCAATCCTTTATTTATAATGCACAGCTCATCAGGATCCAGAACTCCTGAACATGTATGAGAAGTCTATTAAGAACAGAACGCGAGATATGGTTAGCTAAGCAACAAGAACGTTAAGCATACCTGCGCCTGTGAGGAAAGCACTGTCCCAAGCTAAGCTTCTGTGGAGATTACACTTCCCAATCCTGCTTGTTCTTTCTGGCTCCAGTGACTCATCAGACGATAAGTACACACGTTCTCTTGGCCCGAATACACTATCTGAATCCTCCAAATCCCCAACTTTCACAGTCCCCAACAGCTCCTCCAGATCCAAAACACCTGATCAGTCATAAATGAACTTATATGTTACCATAATCTTAAGTATTGAAATTCTAGCTGAATGTGGTACTAGAGTACTAAAATAAGTACCTGGACTCGTGAAAAAGGCCTTATCCCAGGCAAGACTCTTCCTCACATCACACTTAGTCTTGGGTGGTGGTAAAGCTTCCTGTTCCTTCAGCATGTGGATTTCTGCTGAATTCCCCAATCCGCAGCGATCACCATGACTAAATGGCTTGGAATTGTCAAGTTTCTCTCTGCCTTGCGAAATCGCTGTAGAATTGAATTAGTACAACAAACTTAGTCTAAAGTAGCAACGAAACGAAAAGGAGGATTCACCAAAATCTCCAGTCACATGTTCATTACCACAATTGCATGTACGGAGTTCCAAATGGAGCAATACACAAATCTATTAGGGTTTCAAATTTATGCCTAAAGTAGTAACTTGAAGGCAATTAGTTTTCAATAACTAATCAAAATCTTCAAATACAGTTACCATGAAACGTATAATCTCTCACAATAAGACAAATGTTTAATCAAGAAAACCAGCACAGCCAATGATTATGATCTAGATGTTCTGTTTGGCAGCTGAGAAAATATCAGGAAAACGAGAATCAAACCAAGAAACCTCCACACAGACCTGAGGAGCGAAGTTGTTGAGAATTGGAGGATCGGAGATTGTCGTCGCGAAGACGATGATTCTTCTTCGTCTTTGTCTTCCTGAGCTCAAAATTATTCACATTCGCCATTCCGAATTCAAATGAAAATTCAATTTCGGGAGTTACGAGTATTTATATAGAAATTCACCGGAAAGAAGAATCGGAGCATCAGAGGGAAAATTTTGAATATTTGACGACATGGACTTAATTCTATTTTAAGGACCATAATTAATAGACAAAACGGTTGCTATCAGTAAGAGCGGGAATTAATAACTCAAAAATGAAAGAATAAAGAACAATTCAGTCACCCGCCGGTAATTTTTCCAGGTGACAGACAGTCCGGCGCTGTCCAATCATGTACCTCTTAGTGAGAAAAACATTAGGCCTGGTCTAGTTGGTAACCAGATTAAATAATTAATTGTAAAAATTAGAGAATTAATGAGAGACCAATCATGATTTGATTAGACAGGTAAGGAATTCTATTTTTGATTTGGACCAATCAACCAAACAAGAATTCAGGGATGGATTCAATTAAGATGATAAATTGGGTCTAAAGATTTTTTCGTTTTGCCTTTGGTTCTTGGCTTGTTGTTTATGGTTATCTGACGGGGTCACATTCTCTGACTTGGAAAGGTGTTCGTCACTAGAGTCCTCGCCACGGATCTCCAATTGTTGTCTTCTGATTTTCCCTTTAACAATTTTTAAGTCTTTAAAGATCGGCATGAACACAAACATTACGTTCATGCCACTACCTTTTTGTTTACAAACATTGTCTCCCGATTATTTTATCCCAAATCTGAAATGACAATTATTCCAGAAATTTTGGAAGGAAATATTGCCCACAATTAATATATTTGAATTTCTACCATATACTGAAATTAAAACATACTGTGATAGTTCCCTCAAAAAAAAACTGTGATAGTCGAATTATTCAGTTATATCATTAATATAATTTCCGTAATTAAAACCTAATTCCAAACGAGCTGTAAGGATATATAGAAATGAATTGTTTCCAAAACTGCATAAACATAGCATGTAACTGAAGATTCATATGACTAGTAGCAGAACCACACAACATAGAGACCAAATATTACAGAATATATAGCAATTCATGAATCTTGTAAGGTCAACAACTACTGATGCTACATTGTTACTGAATGGTTTTTAGTACAGAAACAACATGTAAGAAAATCGCAAGACATCTACGATCAATAGAAAACTTCTGATATGGTCTAAGAATCTAGTAGCGCCCACCAATGGCAGCAGACAGCGCTTTGTTGTTCTGCATTGCACGATAACTCTTACCTACGTGCGAGCGAGTAGAGAGAGTTGTGCATATGTATGTTCACAACCAAAATGGCTAAACCTGACCTCAATTTGTGACAGCTTCTGTCTACCTTCGTTATCAACAGTCTTCGATTCCCTTTTTGGCCTTCTCTCCTAGCAAAGAATAAAAATATACAGAATGAGGCGGGAGTTTAAAAAAAAGATGGGAAAACCGAAAGGAGAAGGTTTTATCTCAAAATGCACCATACAAATGGGGCATGGTAAACTATATAACAAGTAGCTATATTTAATCCATCCTTTAATTGAACTATACTGCCAACAGAAGGATCTAACTGATTGCATCCATGATAAACAAAATGGCATCTGAAAATTAAAACCTTCGCGAGTGTACTAAAAAAACGTTCATGGCACTGCTGCAAAGAAGGTCCTAGTCGAACTGAAACCATTTAAGATTCACACATTAACCACTCAAATCCGGAAATATATAATCTAGATAAGTAGTCATAACAGTCATACACTCGTATACTAATACAATACCTATCTTCCAGGTACAGAGACAGATCAGACAGATGAGTGGCACTAAACAAGTTAATATGACATTATATATCCCCTCTTATTTAACTATAATCTAAAATATAAAGGATGAGAATTTTAGTGACCAACTTCCCACCTTATGTGATCCCATGTGTCATTACTCAAGCTGTTATCATCAACTTATGGAGACATATTGCCTGTAATTCATGTTATATAAACTATCAAGAATAGGGAACAGATATTTATTTTTGGGACATCGATTTCAAAAAAAGACATGTAACTTGAGACAGGGAGTGTATCAACAGAGCAGAAAAGGTAACGCCGACAATTAAAATTGGAAGCATGAATCCCAATTCACATGCATAAACTAAAACATATTTTTAATTGAAAACATGAGATTCCAGTCCACCCATTTCCTTGCTACAAAATCCCTCCTAACACTTGTTCCACCAGTTATATTCTTTTTTTATCAGCAATCCACCAATTATATGCAAAGACATCAATTGCACGAATAATTATTATTTAAATCTAGACCTTAATTTAAATGGTGCAATCGAATCACAACCTTTCATATTCTAATCAGACAAGGTAATATATGTTCTATAGATTTGAAATTTACCTGAATGAAGCTATTCTTGAGAATGGAGGTACAAAGTTGCTTCTTCCAGGCCCTCAATTGAAGGAATGTATAAAGCTTTGAATGGCTCAAATGGATAGAAGTTAAGTTGGTAATTCACAACCACTGGTCCAAAGATGTTGAACTTCCCAGCACTACTATAAGCAACTTCTGCATCAGAACCTTTCTTGTATACCACTCTGGCTCGGCAGGTCTCCCTATCTACTTCTGTTTCAGATTCCTTCAGAGGCCCAAACCTCTTAAACATCTTATTCAATTTCATTTCTGAAGGAACAGAATTCACCATTGAAAAGGTCATAATAATTTCTGCTGGAGATGCTCGCCTCTTTTCATCTATCTGCGCCTGTTTCTCAGCCATTAGTTCATCATTGGCCTCACGATATCGCTTCCTCGAGTAAGGCCTGCGACTTGCCTGTACGCCTTTGTCTGGTTCAAGAGCAACAGGCACAACTTGGTATTCTCCTTTTCTGCTTTTGCGTGACAACTGCTCTAGAGAACCATTTTGGACAACCATGTCTGTCCAATAAGAATCATTCATATCCACAAATTCAAAAGTTTCAGGATATCCAGCAGCAGAATGGGGTGGCATTTTCCTTTTACCAAGCTTCTCCATAACTGAGGTTTGGCTTGGGACTATTGAGTCTCTAAAATCAGAGAAGAAACTAACGATACTATTTGAAAAGTTATAATTTTGAAAAGGATCTTGGGCTGCCAAGTGAAGTTGAGACAGTAATTCATCTAGTGATGAGCATTCTGTTAGAAGAATCGTCTGTGTGTCCTCCAGATCCTCGAGAGAAACACCGAAACTGTCCCCAGAATGTTTATCATTGTTACACTTCAAGATAGAGGGAGGCCCAGTTAGCTGGTTTGCAGCCCTTTGGATGCATTCACCAATCTTAAAGGATTGCTTTGGAGTTATAGCAGTATTAGTAACTTTAGCAGAGGACATACTTTTTGTCCCATCTTGGATCACTGAGTCGTCAAGAGGAGAATCAAAAGTATTATGCTTTTTGGCATCAGTTGGCAAAACCAACTTACTGGATACTTTTTCCTCAGGCCCACTATCACCATCTGGAAACCCACCCATCAATTCTGAAATCTTATGATCAGCATGTTCTACGACAAGATTAGAATGGTCAAATACCCCATCTTTAGCATCTGTAACTTGATTTTCAATTGCCATCTCTTGCATCAGCCTTGAATCAATCTCAGAAAGACCATAATTTGCATTGCTGTCCAAGCAGTCAAGCTTCAACTGTTGATCCTTTTCGCCAGGTCCCTGGGATTCAACATCAACATTCATAGCCTCATTGCTCATTGTAGCCATCTCCATTCTGCTAGTGGATTGATTATCAATCTCTGTGCTTTGCCACACCGTCTCAACCTTCACATTCTGGTCACTTTCAGAGCAGGGTAGAAGCACGTCTAAACCAACTGAGTCCTGAATTTCAAGATTTTGGTTTGGAAGAACATCGATATCCATTGCCGAAACATCACCTTCAATAGTTACTTGAGATGGCTGACACAATGTTGGATCTGCCAATGCCTCGGTATTGTTTTCAGTGCCTCCATTACCTGGTTGTTCTTTGACTTCTTCTGCATCAGCGGCCTCTTCTTGCACGTCCATATTGTTCCCTGCATGAGAATTGAGCTCAGCAAAATCAGAACCCGAACTCCTGTCTATGCACTCTTCTGACTTCAACTGGTGATCGTTCTCCTTAGAAACCAGATGATCCGGTTTGGAGTTTGCAGAATCCTCGTTGCTTTTCGATGCATCTTCTCCCATTCTGTCAGTGACAACGGCCTCTAGTTCGTTATCTTTGGACCCTGTCTCCGCTGTTAACTCCAGCTGCTCGCTTTCTACTTCATGCAGACCGATCTGTTTACCATCAGTAGATTGTGGGTCGACTTCCATTTTGTCTTCCACACTTGACTGAATTTGTTTAAGATCATCAACCAAGCCATCATCTATGCTCTCATCGACTTTTGACTGGAGACCTTCTACAGAATTAGAAAGAACGACCGGGTCTTCACCTTCAATTACTTTAGCAGGCTCATTTGAGGGCACAGGATCTGCTGGTGCATTGTTGTGATCTTCAGTGCCTTCACCACCTACGTGAACATCGTCCTGTTGTTTATGCACTGAACATTCATCAGTCTCCATTCCTTCAGCTTTGGAACTTGCAGGCATTTCATTACCTTTACCAGCAACCTCTTCTCCAACAGCAGGCTTTGTTTGCATATCCAAGGATCCGAGCTCTGAACTGGCAATCTCTGAGGTTATTGGAAAACTTTCGGTATGTATAGTGACACTTTCAACAGTTGTTGAGGAAAATGTTTCTACAACAACTCGAGTTTCTGTTTCCCCGACAGCAGATCCGTCAGCTTGGGGAGAGCTTTCTACACTGCTCTCCTCAATAGGATTTTGCGCATCATTAGCCAAGACCCCGTCTTCCTTTGATTCGTCTCTCTCCTCACCCTCCTCTACTAGTTCTTGCGTCAACCCTTCCTCTCTCCCAACTCCTATATCTTCCTCAATAGCAACAACTTGGGTTTCACCACTCGCGCAATCCGCAGCTACTGAGGGATCTTCAACACCCCTCTCCGCACCCTCCTCACTCACCTTCGCCTCGAGTTCCGTCAAGACACCATCAACTTTTCCAGATAACTCCACACTCTCCATCTCCATCCCACCCTTCCGCACTTCCCCAGCAGAGTCCTCTACCTCTCGCAACCCCAATTTTTCTCCGCCTAACGATTCCACCTCTTCCTCCTGCACCACCTCGCCCAACCCACCGCCTCCTCCATGACCCGCACCCTCATCACCAGCACTTTCCCCGATCCCATCACCACTACTAGTACAAACACCATCAACAAAAACCTCAGAACCCAGAACCTCCACCATTACATCCTCACCGTGCAAGGACCCACCTTCCGCCGCCGCCACCACCTGACCCTCCTCACAGACCATGGACTCAGCTAGGGTTTCACCAGCTTCCAGCTCAGCACCACTGGCTCCACACTCTGCAACACTACCCATATCAACATCGTTGTCCTTTGAATCACCCATACTAACAAATTTCTAAGATCATAAAATAAAATAAAAAAACAGCTCCTCTCACAGTAAAATTGCTACAAATTGATAAACCCTAACAAACACAAGTACCCAGATCTCACCCACTAGATTGAAAATCAAAACAGTTCAATCCCTTGATGCATAGAAACAACAAATCTGAACTTAAATTCGCGGTAAGAGAGATTAGGAGAGTGTACCTTCGTCGAGACCTCCAGAAATGTTGAAGAAGATAGAGAAGAAGGGTTTGGGGCTTTAGAGAGAGAAAGAGTACTTAAAGTCGAATCGTATTTGTTGGGCACAGTCATAGACGAAAGGGAGAGAGATAATGGAAATGTTGTCGTTTTGGCCTTCAAGCATGTCGTTTTGGGTTGTGACAGTCCAACCAGATTAAAACGTATGTATGTGAAGTCGTTGGATCTGCTGTGTTCCATTACGTGTCTATGTTTGATTGGCACATTATCACATTTCTTCGTCCCAATACTTTAAAAAAAATAGGGAGTAATTTTTATGTATATATACATATATGTATGTATATATATACGTACATATGTATATATATATATATATGTATGTATGTCTATATATATATATATGTATGTATGTCTATATATATATATGTATGTATGTATGTATGTATATATATATGTATGTATGTATATATATAGGAGAAGCAAAACTGTAATGAAGCACGAACAGCATCACGAGAAATAGCAATATTAAAAGATGGTAGGAAAAATCGCTCATCATAGTCTCAAACTAAAATGAGATCGAGAATAAAACTTACTAGTTCATGTGAAGCAACTGCACTTACGTTAAATAAAATTAATTGAACAATATTAGAAAAATTATTTAAAATAAAACGGCAATCTTCCACAATATCTTCAAGTTGGTGATAGATCAGATTTTCATGCTGAATATCATCCACAACTCTCAAACAATCAAATTCCACGGACATCGTGGTCATATGTTTCTCCTAGCCCACCAGAGCGCCTCCTTGACTTCCACAATCTCTACTTCTGCAAACTGGAGACGTATCGTGAATCATCTACAGAATGTCGCAACTACCACACCCCGATCGTCCTTGCACACTACCCACACACTCCACATGGCCATGGAAGGGAGGATTCACTCGACCGCACCAAGCCTAGCTCCCCGTCTCGAACCCCCACCGGGTCTATTGGGTAATCTCCACTAGCGGCTCGATGCCTTGGCCACATCCGCTACCCTGGAGGCTAGAAAAGGCTCCCCTTTCTACACCAACCGATTTCTCGAGCACCAAATAGCCCAAATAAACATAGCCAACCAAGCCACTCCTCTCCCACAACCCATGAAGCCCAGTTCGAAATACTATGATTGGACCCATCTGAGCGCGGATTCCCGTCAAGAGCATGTCTTGCAAGATGAGAGAAGAAATTAGACAGTGGAGGAACGGATGGTCCGTCGTCTCTAGCTCGTTGTAACGGAAAGGACAGTCCATCGCAGGGAGACTCCTTTTGGACAAGACAGTAAAAAGTGGGTAGAAGATTTGAGATGGCTCTCTAGAAGCAAACGTTGACGTTTGGCGGGATATTTAAGCTCCATTGTACTTTCCAATCATCCGAACTTTTAGAGGAATTGCATAAGTTGTTGAGCCTGAGAAGAAGATGGTGCGCACTTCGAACCGTATACTCACCTGACCCCTCCTTGTTTCAGAACCACGAATCCACCGTCAGGGTCGGCCCGCCCATAAGACAAGAGAGACTTTTGCATTAGACCCCGATCCTGGAGAGGCCTCAAAATAATTCTCAGCCGGCCAGCCGAATATCAAAAGAAGCTCAATTTTTTTTTTTATTATTTATATATATACCAAGCAGGTCCGACCTAATAGGAAGGCAAATGAGACATTTGTCTTAGTCCCCCAAGTCAATAAGGCCCCAAAATTATTTTGGGCCATTAAAAATTATAAAGTTATTCATATTAGGCCTAATATAAGTTTCAAATAAAGCTTATACATTAACTTTTCAAGTTTAAAATATTTTGGGCATATATTTAGTATTGAAGTACTCTAAGCCCAAATTTAAATAAAATTAGCATGTAAAGTTTTAAAAAGTTTGGTTTGCTCCTATTATTTTTATGATAAAAATTTAAGAACAAATTTAAAATTTTAGGTATTCGTTTCAAATTTAAAAAAATTGGGGACCTGTATCTAGTTTTAAAAATGTTAAAATGAAATTAAACTCACATTTTAAAGTCAAAAATTACATAAAATTGATGATAGTTAAAATAGTACATACTAAAAAGTGTTAAAAATAATTAATAATATTGAAATTTACATTCTTTAAATAAACTAAAAGCAATTATTAAAAGAGATCTCTGTTTGAAATCTCGCCTTAGGCCCCAGAAATTCTTAGGCCAGCCCTGTCCATCGTTCTCACCATACCAAGTATAACCGAAAATATTCTTTCACAAGTTTGAAGGGTAAAAATCGATCGGACCTTTTCCACATCCCAAACCTGGCCATCCCCATAAAATAAATATGCTACCCGAACATCATGTAGTCATTAACAATATATTTAAATTAAATTCAAATTCTTCAAAATTACACATGTTTTTCAAAATTAAGATTTAATTTTAGACATATATTTTATTAATCAAACTACTTTAAAATATTCCTAATTTTTACTAATTGCTTTCACCTTAGTAATCTCCTTATTTATAAACATCTTAAATAATTAATGAACACAAGAAAACACATGACAAGATGTAAACAAACCCAAAAGAGGGTTAATGCTGGAATTTCTTTCAGTAGACATATCTCAACACCTTGACTAATTGTGATTAATTTAAGCCAGAAAATGCTGCCGATAATTCATACATAATTAGTTTTTTAGATAAAAGTTAAGTGACACTTATTTTAAGACATCACATGTAGATCAAAGTTAGTTATACTTATTTTAAGACATCACATTTGAAAAATATATGACATTTAGTTTAGGGGACAATGAATAATACATTTTCTAACTTGATAGATTATCCACTTATAATATGAAGTTAATTTTCCTTTATAAATAAATATATGGATAATTGTTCATTTACAAATAAATATTAAAAGACTTGAATCAGTAAATATTTGTTCTAATAAATTAACACGCACACAACATTGTGTTATAAAATCGACAAAAATGAACGAAATTTCTAGTTTACTGAAGTCGTCATGCGGTTCGCCATGCTATATACTTTACGCACGAGGTCGTCAAGATCAACAAATATGAACTAATCGAGACACAAGTTCGTCGAAATATAAACATTATCTAACTTGTCACCACACTGCGTATAGATCAGGCCTCGAGTTTTAGGGATGGATGCAAAGAAGACGTTGCTCAATTTGATGACAAGAAGAGGGGTGAACTTGAGAGTAATTTGTTGAGCTTCTTCAAGTAACCACATACGTCATTTATCAAAATTCTCGTTGGATTTCATCTATTTTGTAAAACATTGTCACATGTTATTTCATCATGTAAATATTTACAAGAAATATACTTTGTAATTATAAATGAGTAATTCATCAAGACGGATACTTGTTATAAAAAAAATTAATTGACTCTTAATTAAGGCAAGTATCTAAAATTACCTCTTGAATATGAGTGTGACATTTATTTTGGATGTATAACTTAGAAAGGTTTGTTGATTGAAAACTCATAGTAATATTGACATGATTTGATCTTTGGTATTGAGCTGCAAATTCTTAGGGATTGTGGAACATTCTTGTGGGCTTGTTACAGTTTAATCCATTTCAGTGAGCTGATACACACCAGACCAAACAGTCACTCTAGCAATTTAGGACTTCAATTTGAATAACAGAGGATTAAGTTACCTAGTACACCAAAAACCAATCTCAAAACCATAAAAGAACAATTTCATGATTGCAGAGGCCATGTACATATGACAGCATGGGAGAGAAACAACTATACATGTAAAGTGTAATGACAAAGAAACATCCAAGGATGGAACATAACTAATTGAAGACCTGAAAGATTATAACATTTGCGGCATCCTCTACTTTGACAGAGTGTGTGATATTATTGGTATACAGCTGGATCAAACTGTCCATATCATATCACTCTATCATTGCATAACCTCTGAAGCATTTTTGGAATTAAGTTTTGATCTGAATCGAGTTTTAACGTATAAACAAATGACTCATCTTTGATATCGCTGCAAGAGAATGGAAGTTTTAAAAAAACATAAGAAAAGGGGGTAAATTAACATGATAATGTTCTGTTACATGGGTCTCCTCAAGCTCATAATTCTGAGATATGGATGTTAGAGAGAGAATGAAAGAATCTTAATTATAAAGAAAATACCTAATAATTAAGAATAAAGAAAAAAAATAAATAGGAAAGAGAGATGAAGAAGGACTTGTCCCAGATCAGATGATAATATTGCTTGTTCTGAGCACACCACCCACCATCACCATGCTCCTTCCTTTTTGTTATTTTCCATTCCTTCACTTCACCTCCTATTCCACTGCCAAACACACTGTTCAATCCATGTTCTTTCATTAGTTTTCTTCTAACAATAACCTCAATTTAATTACACACAATTCACATATTAATATTCATGTGCATGTACAATCAATTAATTCTGAGAACCAAAATGAAAATCACTACATTTTATGTATAAATGTGAAGATTTGTAAAGTTTTTGTTATCCATATATTAAATAAAAATACAACTTTAATATTATTATCCAATACAGTTGGGTTGTTGTGTAACTCATTTGGTTTTATATAAAATACGCAATATTGTAAATATTTCTGACTTGTCCAACTAGTCTCCGATTAATTATATATAGTTATTAATTAATCTCAAACTAATTCTTGATTAATTCTTAAAAAACCTTATCTCACTGAGTAGTGCCTAACGATTTTTACATCATCTAAAATAGGGATCTAAAATAGGGATGATGAGACTTATATTTTGACAGTGATCGAGATCGAATATTAAAGTAATTGATCATCAATATAATAGTCCACTAACCATATCAACTTGTTTTAGAAAATGAAGATAAAAATGCTAGTGCGAAATTTACTAATGAAACCAGGCACGTGAGGGGTGCGTGACAGGAGTCCAGTTGGCAGTGGGGATCAACGTGACACTTTAGGGAACATTCGACCGAGGTTGTAGATCGCTACCTGAATTCGAGGGTGGTTTGGAGATGATAGCTGGCATCGCGCTGACGTGTCCAGCCGTGGTTGGTGGGAACATGTGCGATTGATGGTACTGATACAGAGGGTACATGGGCATCAATGTGTTCGCGCCCACCATAGCGTGCCCATGGTGATGGTGGTACACCGGAGTGTAATTGTAATGCCCATTTATGTAGGCCCCACCCGTGTAGCTCATTTTCTGTCCCAAAGTAAAAAACAAAATTACTTTTATGACCTCATAAAATGAATAAACGGATCATGATGTTGAAACTAGAAAACGAAGATCAACGTACGTGATTGTAGCTCACATCAGCGGCAATGTAGGTCGGAGAGTATCTGAAAGATATTAATTAATAATAAAAATCATAAGATTTAAGGAAAAAAAAACAATCACGCAAAATCAAGAAAAAAACAATCACCCATAGAAAGGGAGTGCGTGGTGGTGATGATGCTGTGGATGAAACGGCGTCGCAGCGGGTGGTGTCCCGGTCGCCGCCGGATAATACCATTGCACGTGATTCGTATGTGCCGGAGATGACGTGGACCTCGGCCCGACGTTGGATCCTACAATCGCCCGCGATTATTTACGGAAACACCACTGAAATTGAAAAAAAATTATATATATATGGTTGTGTGTGTCTGTACCGTGTGGAGGAGGAGTGGTGGTGGCGGAGGACCTCGGCTTGCGGGCGCCGAGCGAAGCCAGATTGCAGTTGGCTCGGCGACCGTTGATGATCGGCGCGGCTTCCTCGCAAGCCTTCTTCGCGGCTTCGGCTTCCTTGAAAGTCACCTATAATAATTATATAAAAAAAAACAAATCAATAAATTAACAGATCGAGGTCCGTCCGATGGATCGGAGAAATAGGAGACTGACGAATCCGTAGCCCTTGGATCGGCCGGTGATCTTGTCGGAGATGATGACGGCCTCGAGGATCTCGCCGTAAATGTCGAAGTGCTTCTGCAGGGCCTCCTTCGGAGTCTCCCAGGCCAAGCCTCCGACGAAGACCTTGGTCAGCGTCGTGTCGCCGAACTGGTTCGCCGGATTGTTGCTCTGTGACATCATCGTCATTGCCGATTCAACGCTCGAAAGTGACAATGCTGATAGTGATGCACACAAGGTGTTCGATGAAATGCGAGAGACAAGAGATGAGAGAGGTTCTATATATTAATATAATGTGAAGGAGAGGTTAAGAAAATAAATAAATAAAAAAATAAAAAACAATGACAGAGAGGCGGACAGATAGGCTGTTTGCTTATTCCATCATCAACGTGATCTCACACACACTCTCTCTCT
>JAYMTP010003386.1:0-17126 GCA_036897365.1 Geranium brycei | reverse complement strand
ATGTCTTTGACATGTGGATGGACCTTCGTCAGTGAACATCAAACAACTAAAATAGCCAATCTTCGTCGTAACAACACAACCGATTCCTGAAGTATCATATGTCTCTTAGAAACCTCTTCTTTGTCGTCCCGACCCAACAACTCCCCGACCTCTCCCAGAGTGTTACCAGCTATTTCTAGTTGACCCTGCCCCGCATATCGGCATCCACTTGATCCATCTGTTTCTCAAAACTTTCCTGAGCCTGAGCGTCATCAACCCCATTTTCTGATAAGTCCCCTGTCCCCTGCTGATAATGAAACATTGGGCGTAACTTACAAACCTCCCAAGTATTGTCATCTATTTCCTGCATGAGCATGTCAATTTCTGATTTTGTCGATCCTCTGAACCAGTGCCCTGAAATCTGATGAAATCATTGGTTTCCCAAGCCTAAATCCCCCTGAGCCAGTGTGTAAAGAGAAATCGGCCCCAAACCTGGTTCCACACGTTGGCGGGGTGCCGAATTCGGTAAATTTTCCCGATATGCCCATCATTAAGGGATAAAATTCCCGGTCCAATTTGAGCTTGAGAACCATGAATGATCAAATTTGCTTTCTTAAAGCGATAGTCCTGAAAAAAGCTTATCCCATCCTGGTCTAATTTGGTTCGAAGTATGGTCCGATTTTTCAAAATGATCTAAACTAGAACCGGTCTAATCTGTTCCGATCTCTTCTTCGACAGGCCCCTAAACCCTATCCGTCCTACCAAGCCGCTGACTTTCCGACAAGCTGAGATCCTCCCCTTTTCCGATCTGACGATGAGCCTCCCATCCCTAGTAGTCCCCTCAAATCCTTCCATCCCCCCCCCCCCACACGCAATCGCCAGAATTCCAGCGAGGCGAATCTGACGTCCTCCTTATTTTCGAGCAGTTGAGGGTGATTGTGACCCCACCCGATCCTCCCTTGACCATTGTTCTCATGGAATCTCTCCTCCGAACCTGCAAGGCTGCTGTTGAAGCCACAGATAGACGATGTGGCTGATCCGATCCGATGTGCCTAGGAGCGGAACGCAGGTAGACTCGATCTGCTTCCCTCCTCTGGCGGCAAGGACTGACCCACTGGCCTTGCGAACTGTCTCTTCCCTCCTCCCTGACCTCCGATCAACCTATCCACGATTGCATAACTGCGAACAGTCTCTGCCCTTCCTCCCCGATCTTCTATCAGTCCATCTGCAACTGTGAAACAGGTCATGTGACCGCTCCACCCAGAGTCGATCCTCCATTTGGAGCGCTCTGAATCGACTCTCAATCCCTTCCGTCATCTTCAGCGAGGAAGTCTGATTGGAATAGTGGCTATGTGGTTTCCTAGGAGCTGGCCGGAAATCACCTAAACCAGAGCATATGACAACTCGTGTTTTGAAAAAATCTCATTGTGTTTCGAATGAACACTCAAAACCATTTAGTTTGTCATTTTGTGTTCTTGAATATAATGGATCATACCGAACTCAAATCAAAATTTAAAAGATGGAAATTTCACATGTTCTAAAGAGAAATATAATCTATTAATACTTGGTTTAATCTATTATACATGTATTCCCATGAGAACTGAATCGATTAATTAATAAATTTTATGTAATCTTTTTTTCGTGTGTCGTTATATAACAAACTTAATGTGTGTCAATTTAAATATTGGCATCGTTCAATATTTTCTTTCGTGTTCTCATATAGAACTGGATCGTATGAACTAGGGATGGGCAATTTAGACCTGAAATCGATCTTGAACCGAGAACCAAACCAGACATGAAAAAAATAAACCGGAATTGTGGTTAATGGTTTAATTTTGGCTTTGAATTTGAGAGAACCATTCAATTTCAGTTCGGTTTCAGCTCTCAAAACTTAGAATTGTTGATTAACCGGTAAGAACTAAACTGGTTGGCGTTGCCACATGTCCACACATGTATATCTTTTATCTTTTATTATTATTTTGTTTGCAAACTTTATAATTCAATTGAGTTGTAATAATTAAATCTTAATATTCGATTTTTATTATTTTTATATTTGCTAATTTAACGTTTTGGATATAAATTGGGCTCTATTTTTTTCTAATTCGACCCATATATTGAGCATAAATTAAAAATCGAAAATCAACCGGCTCTAACGTGGAAAATTTGAGAACCGAACAGAGAACCATGGTCAGAACCAAACCATATCTTTGCATAGCATTTTGAGGTATAATTTCAACAATTGAAGAACTGAAGGGTTGGGTCCGGTCCGATTCCGTAACCATTCACACCTTTAGTATGAACTCAAATTTTAAAATTTCCCACAAGAAACAATGTTGTTACTACCTAACTATACATTGCATATACATATTTATAATCGATTTGAAATTTTGGGATGTGTTCCGATTTTGTTAATCGACGCATCACTTCGTAGTTAGCATATCAAAGTTTTTTATATCATACGTGAAATGACTTAATGATATAAACATAAGAAACTTCTTCTTTATTTTGTTCATAACTTTTAATTTCGTGAAATTACACAACATTTTGCATACACAACATATATCCCTTCTTTAGTCATGAAAGTGTTTATTGATTAAATATTTGATGGTAAATTAATTACAATAGGAGGTTTCTTTATATAAAGAACAATAGAATACAATAAGAAAACATAATACATAACAATAAGAAAGATATAATAATACAATATAATATAATAATGATATATCTAACAAGTCAAAACCAAAAACACAAATCGATATTCGAAAAATCTTTTATAATAGCCTTCATAACATTGGTCATTAGGCTTGATCTCTCTCGGCAGCCTACATTACGTGATTGTGGAAATCATATCACTTCCCATTGAATTTGGATTTCTTAGCAATTCCCCTTTGGGTCCTAGATTAGGCCCATCTTAAGGCTTTTTTCTTGTTTTGAATTCTGCTTTTACCTCCATAATATTAACCATTGCCTCTACCATACCCCAAAACACCAACCCGTCAAAAGAGAACCCCTAACAAAACCACAAAAAACCAACACCCTGACGGTGCACGACTACCACGAATCAAACCTGCGAAAGAAACCGTTGAAACCAGACCAAAAAGTTAGACTTACATGATCATTTTCTGTTAAACTTCTTATAATAATTCCTTATGTATTATTATAGTAAATAAATAAACTTATTTAAAATTAATTTTTTATTAAGATTTTTTTTAAAACTTTTTAATGTGACGTTTGATGTATATCAATCAAATCTTAATTTCTATTACCTTCGATGTTTTATTTTGATCTTAATATTCTGCCAACAGTTCCTAACCTTTCAAGTTAACTCTTCCAATTTAATCTCAAGGCTGGACCAACCTATTCCAATTTAGTATCTACAATAAAATGATTGGAAAATCCATTAGGCAATAACAGGCAACCATGAAATAAAAACAAAGGATAATTATAGTTTACTATACCTAAGTATGCATAATTTTTAATTCAATACCCTAATTTCAAAATCTTTTTATAGGTATCTTAACATTTTCTTTATTTGCATTTAAAGTAACTTTCATAAAGATAATATAAATGGCAGATAAAGAATTCAAAATATCCTTGATATATGATTTTTAAATAAAACAATTATTTGATAAATAAGAATATTATTTTACGCTCACTTAAATAACAAATTAATCTTCTGGTACACGGGTATATTAGTCTTTTCAAATATCAAATTTAAAGAAATCAAAAAACTAAAAATTGTAAAATGACTTTTATACCCTCGTCCTCTCCTCTCAACTCTCTTTCTAACCACATTTGAGTCTCCCACGCAACGTCGACCTCACGCTCGCCGGGAGTATAATGCAACAGCTTTATCATCTTATCCATCACGATTACTAGGTTCGCGTATTGTAGGAAATTTTTTTGGCAGAGACGAGAGGTTACGTATTTGGAAAAATATATGTGGAATCGAAGCTTCGATTCAGTCACAACGATGATCTTCAGATCGATCTTCACCATATTCGCCAGAATCAAGCTGGTATTCGGAGCCTCTTCGCCATCGTCCACCCCTCTGATCCAAACCCTAATTCCTACAATAACTTCACTTCTGGGCCATTGAATTCCCCGAGCGAAACAAAATATCAATAGCAATTGCACCATCTTTTTGAAGGTGAATTCGTAGATATTAAAGGTGCAAGAGAGGACAATGGGGGCAGTGGGGTTGATCCAACGAACCAGAGCTGTGATTTTTTTTAGCCATCGCTCGCCTAAATTAAGATTTTCATTCTCGATTTCGCAGTTTCTAGCCCTTTGTCTTCTCCATCTTGGGATTTAATGTAATTTCTTGTGCTAGTTATTCTCAGTCGTTGATTTTGTGAGTGTTTTGTTTTGCTCTGAAATTGATTGCATATGAACACTTCATAACTTGAGGATCTCAGCTCACACCCAATCCCAAAACTGACAACGATTATGAATCACAATTACAAATCATTCAACTGGGCATTTTCACCAAACAACTCAAACCACACGGTCCACACCAATCATGTTAATTAATTCCAACACAGCTAGCATAATCATACATGCCCAGACAAGTTAAGAGAGATAAGGGCATAAAGGTCATTCTACACTCAAATTTTCAATATTTTACCTTAATGTAACAGAAAAAAAATTGGGTTGCCTGTAAAAAGAAATTCAAAGTTAGGAGATTGAATTTGAAAGCATGCATACTTGGTATAGTGAACTGGAATTATCCCTAAAAACAATATTTCAGTTAACATCGGCGAAGAGATAAACATTAAGCCTAATGTGTAGAATAAACAGGTAATTGCAGCAATGGTCACACCAAATAGGAATAGAATGTTATCAATGAAAATTAGAAATATCAAAAGCATTCAATCACTGCATTGAGCGTGTTTCCAATAAGCATCTCCTCAAGTTATATAAGCGTACAATATTCCTAGACAAAGTAGAATCAACAGAATGTAGTAGGCAACCAACAAGATGATATATTGTTTCAAGTGATTCAATCAAGATCCAATAGCAGATTAAGATTCAAGGATCCCTCGCCTGAACTGCACATAAACTCAATGCCCATATTTCTGAAATTCCCATTCGCTGTTATCTGTGATGCACGGAAAAAATCAACCAGACATAACATAAGAAAAGCTCATTCGGCAATTAATGGGAGAGAGAAGGGTACGTGATTTAGACAAAAAAGAAACATACCCAGTGGACAAACTTGACGGGTTTTGAGCCATCTGCTGATGCAGTGGAAATGAAATGCATGGTTGCACACACCTACGTGAATAAAACCAACTGTATTTCAATTCTAGATATCATATGTGCGATAATAATCATGACAGAAGTCCATTAGTGGGGCTCGCTATATGTTAAGTGACCTTACTCAAATAATAACTTCAGTTGAACATTGACGTTTAGGTCACAAACATAAGGGTATACATGCCATGAGACTTGAATAATAAAACACAAGTCAATTAGGAACTTATTCAACGTTCTAAAAATGCAACAGATGCACAAACAATTTAACATAATACGATAAACTATAATTAAATATTGGTATAATAATATGAGAGATGTAATCTAGGCTGTTCACTTCACTGTGCTACTTATTTGTGATCCACACTTTCTCGAATACATACACAATCTTGGATAACCAAACTTCCCCAGGAAATATAATGCAATCATTTGGTGAAGCTTCCACTTCATAAACTCGCACTAGAGTGTCCAATCAGCACATATGTTTTTGTTTTCAATATGCACTTTGAAATGCGAAATGCATATATAGTGTTAAAATATGTTTGTAAAGCCCAATAGGATTCTAGTTAACGTAGGCATATACTACTTATGAGCCCGTGTCATTATAGGGTTTCCTTCTCTGTATAAAAAGAGACCTCATTGTTTTTCAGCATCAGGTAGTTCGTCAATAATACAATTACAGTAGGGGTAGATCTTTTTCTTGCATTTCTAGTTTTTATCGTGCCTGTTTCCTTTTTTTCAGTGCAATAAAACTTTTCCTTGCTGATCAAAAAAAATATAATACAATTATATCTTAGATTTCTACATGGTATATTCTGATTAGGCTTTCCTAAGTTTGAGGTTCTGCCCTCTTGTTATATCTTATGGTTCAAACAAGTGGACAGGGCATCACAAGTAAGAGCAAATACACACTCATGTTTTTATTCCCACTAGACCTGAAACCTTTTTATTTCTTTTCAATCAATCTCATGCAGGAGTTCAGTGGAAGACAAAGATGTACAATAGCATATACAACTGATGATGATGATGATGATGATGATGATGATGAAGGTGAGGTAAGGTGCATCATTATTCAATAACAAGGATGGAGAACCAAAGGGGTTGTGCAAGGGCACGACACTTTTGCTTGTGATCGGCAATAGAAAAAAATTAAGAACTTTTAGGTGTGCGTCAAAAAACAAAACATGAGTCAATATTTGTTCTGACTTCACTCGTTAGAACCGTAAGCTAACAATGGGCATTGGGCAGAACCACAAACTCACAACACCTAATCAGACTGATACCGTGTAAAAACTAAAATATAAAAATAAATTATTATTGATGTAGATATGATTATTAATTTCAACCGAGAAAATCTATTTATAGAGAGAAGGAAACTATAACTACATGGTGATACGGGCCAAAATATATTGGGTCATTAATGGACTTTATTTAGTCAGTTATGTTAAGGGCTTTTGTTATTGTTAGGGTCAAGCCCATTTGTAGATTGATCTCTTTATGAAGAGTGTAATCTCCCAGCGTGAATATCATTCTGAAAATGTATCAATTATCGAATTATCTCTCTCTCTATCTCTCTCCCTCTTTCTCTTCTACTTCTCAACCTTAATTCTCAATCTTTCTCTCTATCTCTTTTAATTCCTTCTCTGTTACATTTGGGTTCGTATCACTGGTATCAGAGCCCTTCTTTCCGGGCACAAAATTTTTTTCCCACCAAAATCTGACTCCGAATGTTTTTGGGGAAGATGGAGTTGAAGCTGGAAATGACAAAGCGTGAATTAAAGCATCTGTTATCCTTGTTCGACACCAAAGAGGTGGAGTATTATGACCCATCTCTTGCCCTTTGGAGGAAGCTTGAAGTCAAGCAGGAACTGATAGCAATTAGAGATCAGATTGATGCTTGGCAACATTACCATTATGAAATTCAGACTAGGCTTGAAATTCTGAACAAGTTACAGGCTATGGAGGAGCGTATGCAACAACGAGAAACGGATGCTGATAATAGGCGCCGAAAACAGCTTGAAGCAGTGGCTCAACAAGCCGAACTCGATGCGAGATCGAAGCAGGAACAAAAAGAAATTGCAGTGGAGCTACAAATAATGGACCAGACATTATGTGATGTTCGAAAATTATTTGTTATTGATGCTCCGAACAATGGTTATGAAGGTTTCACAGACGGCCTCAGTTCCTTGTTTGATGAAGTTGTAGTGGGAGAGACAGTGCCTACATCCTTGTGTCTAGAGCTGGTAGCGGAGACAGCCTACCTTAAGCTGCTGGAACGAGCAACTATACCCGAGCTCAAGAAGTTTGTTCTGTATGTTGTGTTTGGAATGAGGTAATATTGCCTTCAATTAGGTTATACTCTTCCTGATCAACTATACAATTTATGGGTTTGGTTGACTGCCCACGGGGATTGGTATTTTTTTGAAAAAACAAAAATGGCTTGGGTATGAGAGGTGTGATAGTTTACATGATAGGTTGTGTTTAATTTGTATTGCATTTAAATTGCATATCGGTTTGGAGGTTAGGGGTTATATTTCCCTGTTTGTTCTGATCTTCGAGAAGTTAATTTTGGGCTTTAAGAATGCTAGAGTCTTGGTTATGGATCAAGTGATAATGGCAATTGAAGGCATCAATCTTTTCTTAGAGACGCTTCAGGCTGGTGCTACAAATGAATTTTATCTGCTTAATCCATGTTCTCCTGCGCCTCTGGATGTGAGGTTTACTTACTGTGTTAAGATGGGTGGTTGGGAGATTGTCCTGTCTCTCTTTTTCGCGATGTTGGAGTGTCGAGTTCCTCCTGATAAATATAAACTGTTATTCAGAATCAAGTTGGGTGATAGTGGGGTGAATAAGCATGGAAAAATTGCCTATGGATTCTTTCCAAAGAAGAAGAATGGGCAGGAAATAATTGTTTTGAATGATGAAATTTCTTCTACACACAAGTTGCATGTGGTCATTATGGGATTTTGCAAGGACGGGAAACTTCGCGGATATCAGAATCAAATTATTCTGGTCCAGACTACTCAGTATATGTTCAGATCCTATGCAACACTTGACTATGACAATGGTCAGGTTTCTCGTTGAGAGCAACGAGCTATAACCTTGTGATTCCATCATTCTCTGCGGAATCTCGAGTTCTTGAGTCAATTGGTGGAAGCTACTCAATTAGCTCTCGGATTCAGCGTAGCTTCCAACAGATAACTTCTCAATTCTATGTTACTTTCGTTCCACCCATTCAGTCTATAAAGAAGTTTGCTCAGCAACAAGAATCTTTACGTCCTAAATTTAAAAATGCTCTTAATCTGCTACCTCCAAATAAGCAGATATTGGGTGCATGGAAGAGGCTTGCATTGCACTGGGATAAGGTGAATGAAGACATGGTTGATCATGGTATAGAATTTTTCTTGACAGATACCAAAATTGTCGTAACTCTTGGACATGCTTTGTGTTTATGGGACTTTCTGACAAGCATTGGTGATTCTGTTAGGGCTGATAACTTTTCTGATGCTATTATAACCGATTGCGTGTACCCGCTTGATGAGAAAAATATTGGGCATGGGGAATATCTTGCAAGTTATCCTTGAAGTTAAGTAGCAAGATTCATGGGCACGTGCTTATTAAGAAAACCAGTTATGCTTATGTTGAGGCATCTATAAGGCAAGATCTTGTTACAAGCTCCTATTGTGTGTTTTGTATTGTCATGGGAGTTTTTGAGCAAATAGGAAATAGAGGCATTGAAGTGAAGGGCGACAAGAAAGCTATTTTGCAAAGAAATTCGAATGCATATATTATATATCCTTACTTACTTGCTGGATCTGATAATGTGGAAGAATTCCATCTTAACACTTTACAAAAATGGAGACTTCATCTTAAAGTTGCTTTTGGTGCTTCAGTGTTGGCCTATTTCAATTATTGGACTCATTTTGAGTTCAAGTCTGTGACATATGGTGTGCTCAAGAAGGAAATTTTCTCATTGATGGAAAAAGAAGGAATCATTATAAATCTATTGTCAATGATAGGTTGCTGGAGTATTTTCTGCACTTCCTATTTTCGTTACTGTTGCTGGAGTAGTACCCTACATGAGTTACTTATTGAGTCATCAACAAGAAGTGTTCTTGGATTTATAGGACTGAACTATTCAGTTGATACGACGATGTCTATTGAAGTGGCTACTTATATTGTATTACATGAACTGCTCATCGGGAAGTTGGATGATGGTGTGACAGACTTGCTAAATTCATTGTCATTAGAAATTGGCTGGTTGCTGCATCAGGTAAATTCTAAAAGAAAGGTTGAAGTTCATAATGTTACCACTACTTTCTTGCTTGATTGGCCCTGGTGTATTAACATGAAATTATTGGTGGCTAGAAGTATAAGTTTGCTTAATTTCTCTTTGAGTTTGCCTTGCTGGATAAATATGGCAGTAGAGATGTTGCAGGATGATGGTTGGCTTGATCAACAATTGCTTCAGTATTTTCAGGCGGTGTTCAACATACATACTCTTATGCTGCTTGATCTTAATTCTTGGGTTTTATGTCACAAGTTAGTTGAGGAGGTCCGTGAGTTTGGTTCAAGGGTTCAGGTTTTGGATTTGGTTTCTGCTAGGTTCAGACATGTTGGGAAAGCTCTCCCAATCACAGCTGAGCTCAAATTTTCGGTGCACATCCAGACCTCACTTTCTCTGAAGGTTGCTGTGATTGGAAGAATTCTTGTTTTTAGTGATAGTGACAAGTTTTCTTGGATGCAACACTTGAGTATTCCCTATACAAGTTACACATGTGAAGAGCACTTGGTTGATGAATGTGAAGAGGTGCAGCCTGAAACACATGCTTTCTTGAGAGTGGAAGTTATTATCAACACTCGGGATTTCAAGGGTTACACGCCACTGTATCGGGCAATTACACGGAGGCATGAGGCTGCAACCATTTATGTTATTGGGACTGTTGCAAATCCGATTACACCATATGTTTGGGAACGTAATATGCCTTCTCTAGGTACTTCAGTATTGAGGCTTTTTGTTGGGACGTCTCTTTTTAGATTCTTGAGGACAAGAATCATTTCGACGACGGGGGTATTGATACGGGCCAAAATATATTGGGTCATTAATGGACTTTATTTAGTCAGTTATGTTAAGGGCTTTTGTTATTGTTAGGGCCAAGCCCATTTGTAGATTGGTCTCTTTATGAAGAGTGTAATCTCCCAGCGTGAGAATCATTCAGAAAATGAATCAATTATCGAATTATCTCTCTCTCTACTCTCTCCCTTACTCCTCCCTTCTTCTTCTTCTTCTCTTCTAACCCTAAATTCTCTTCTACCTATTCTCAATTCCTTTCTCAATCTCTCTATTTTGTATCGATTTTATTTCAGATCGTATCACATGGGCTCAAGGGTCTATGTTAACTATAACCTTAATGGGATTACTAGCATATTCTAACAATCTCTCAAAATTATATTAGGGTTTCCTTCATATAAAAATAGAGTTTCTCATTGTAATCCAGTGTCAAATACTGCATAAAAAACAAATATATGCAAACATGTATATCTTCATTAACTATTTTACTATTATAGATGAAACAAGATATATAGATGTTGGCTATTTTTATAAGATCAGTGGACATAAGAACTTAAAGTGATCTAAATATGCAATGGTCTAACGACATGAAATCGAAATTTCAGAATTTGAAATTGGAATTTCAGACTACCAGCATAGTGACTTGAGTTTGTGATTTTTGACACTTCCAAATTCATCCCTGTATCGGTATGTTGATGTATATAATGTGATTAAATATTGACGATTTAGGGACCAAAATCATAAACTTCAGAAAATAATAGAGATATAAAGGAAAATTGTTAACCACATAATGGAAAAATCACGATTCCTCTCTATTATCAAGTTAACAGATAAAAAAATCAATTGAATTTGGCAAGTTTATAATCCATTCCACCTCTCAACTGGAAACAGTGTTCAAAAGAATCTAATTTCAATTTATTCTAGAAAACAAGAACAGAATTACCATCAACATGACAAAACGAAGCCCCTAAAACTATGGTGGAAGAAATAAGGGAGGTATTTGTGATGCCATCCAAACTAGATGTAATCTAAACACCAAAAGACATAGGCTTCTTTCTGAAGTTATGGACATGGGTTGATAAGCAAACGCCTCTCTGTGAAGTCACGGGGACTGATTAAGAAACATAGGTCTATTTATGAAGTTAAGGGTAACAGTTAAGAAACATGATATCTTGCACTACATAAGATTATACTCATTATTAGAGGATACATTGCTGTGATCCTTGTACTATACTCTCTCTCTTTGATAAATGGTGAAATAGATCGACCAGGTAGAAGAATGTTGGAACGAGACATTATTACACCTCTCTACAGTTTGGATAATGAGGTAATCTGGGACACGCCTCCTCAATTCAGATGACTGTTTCTTCAATTATGAAGTCCATATCTATATATCCCTATTTTTATTCTCTGATGACACATGAATTTATAGTTTTGGTCCCTAAATCATCAATGTCCTGTCCAGTTTATAAGTCACACTATAAACTCATGATCTCTGATGACACATAAAATTTATAGTTCAAATTCAACAGCATAACAACTAAGATAAGGGTTTGAGTAAGAGAATACCCCAAGCAACAGTGCACTCCTCACTGGTGGCGCTAGCCTGATTAGCCTGGCACTCAATGCCTAAATCATCAAAATAACCACAAATACAAAAAACAAAACATTGGTCTCACAAATTTGAAAAACAAACGAAGTATTGGAAATCAGATCAATAAAGACCAAACTCACAGAGATCCATGATGTGATTTCTGCAAATCGCACAGTTATCAACAACAATATCTGCAGGAAACATCAAATGATGAGGCCGAGAGGGCAAAAGAGATGTGCGAAATTAGGGTTTAGGGAAGGGTACCCCAGGCCCAGAGGGCGACGGCATTCCACTTCTTGATTTCAAATCGCTTGGGCTTCCTGGAAGAGGAAGGACCGGCGCTGCTCGAAGCCTCGCCGACGGGAACCATAGGGACATCGGAGTCAAGTGTCGCCATGGATGGAGCTTTAGGGTCTGCCGACAACTGTGACCAACGGTGGGGTTTGAGTTTGAGGACAGATTAGAACAATGCCATTAATAATCAATAAATACGCAAAAATCTGTATTTGCTTCTAGGAGAAAATTGAATAAAACTGGAATATAATAAAAATACTTTAATATTTTCTTTTTAAATTATTCTCCATCCTCCCAAATAAATACTCAACCTTACCCCAAACAATTTGATGCTCAAAAGTGTCCCCTTAAGGATAATTTGATTAAGTTAGTTGAATTAATTTTAATTAAAAATTAGTTTATGGGTGCGCATCAAATGTTTCATGTCACGTGTCTACAATATTGATTGTCCATGTCTCAACTTACTATAAATAGGACGAGAAACAAAATTATGTCCAAACATATGCTTTCATATGAATTATTTAACATTCTTGATACTCAAAATACTTCACTCTCGCATTTACGATGAGATTGTCATTGTAGAGAGACGTCCGAAAGTTGGGGATTTCACTTTCACCTCTCTGTATTAAGGAAAAATTTAAAATTTGCTTTGTACTTGATGACAGAGTTAAAGTTTTGATGAATTTTGTGGAAGGGGATCGTGGACGTGGAAAGAGCGTTTGGCCAATTGTTGGATTGTGATATGTAAACAAAGGATTTAAGGGAACTTTATAATTAGGTTCATATGTGAGTTCAAAGTTTTACATCAAAAAAGTACTGGTATAAGAATAGTTTATAGAAATAATGACACTTTGTTACACCTGACTATAACGAAATGACAGTCTCATACCCTAACTAATTTCCTCTCTTTTTTAGTACCCTAACTAATTTCCTCTCTTTTTTAATACCCTAACAATTTTTTTTGTGACAATCTACCTCTAAAATGCCTAAACTAGCCCTCGTTTAAGAAATCATAATTGAACCGGTTCAATTTGGTTTAAAATCAAAATTGAACTAGTTCAAATTGAATCGAACCGGATCTTCTTCAGAGAGATGCAACGAAGCTCGAAATTGTAGCTTCCATAGCGACGTCGCTTAGCAACAAGGCGAGCTCTGAGGGAGTAGATAGAGTCGTTAAGGCTCTACTGAAATGGCGCAAGGACCAGACGCAGACGGAGAATCCGAATCTGAAGCTCCTCGAAGAAGACAAGTTCGTCTACCTCGTCATCACCTTGAAGAAGGCTCCTCCGAAGAACCGCACTGATCCATACCAGATCTGTCTCCCGCACAGCCTTCATGCTGCTGATTCGAGCGAACTCTGCTTGATCGTCGCCGACAAGACCAAATCGAGGCTCAACAAGGACCTCGAAGAGAAGAAGATCAAATACGAGAACATTCCAATCTCAAAGGTCATCAAGGTCACCGAATTAAAGTCTGATTACAAATCCTTTGATTCCAAGAGGAAGTTATACGATTCATAATCCATGTTCTTGGACTATAAGAGGATCATCCCTCTGATCCCCAAATATTTGGGGAAGATCTTCACAAAGAAGAAGGTTCTGTAGCTGGCCGACCTGAAGCACGAGAATTGGAAGGGGAGATTGAGAGTGTGTGTGGATTGGCAATTTTGTACCTAAAAACAAGGACTTGTAGTGTTGTGAGGGTCGCGAGGACCTCGATGGAGAGGGAGGAAGGAGATGGACCGGTCGAACCGGTCCAATTGCTCAGACCGGATCTAATTCTGGTTTCTTAAACCTAGGATATTTTAGTCATTTTATCGTAGGTTGTCACAAAAAAAATTCAGGGTATTAAAAATAGAGGAAATTAGTTAGTGTATGAGACTGTCATTTCGCTATAGTTAAGTGTAACAAAATTTCATTATCCCTAGTTTATATACACATTGAATTCTAAACCTAATAGGCTAGTATTTTAGGTCAAATGTCGGCTCTAATGTGTATGGTCGTTTTTGGGTGCTCCTCCTAGGTAAGGCTCGATTATGCTCAATATTGTATCAGAGCCAATTTTCTGGTCAGCAATGAATCGAATCACTTCGTTGGGGTTCTCGGTCTAAGAATCGCGAAGGATGATTTTTGCGTCTTCGGTAGTCTTGGCAATGTTGGGTGGTGGTGGCGAGAATTGTGCCACCGCAGAGAATATGGGCTATGTCGATCTTGATGTGGAAGTGAGGGTGTGTGAAAATGAATAAAAGAAGTGATATCGACATAGACGATAATAGGTTTGGGGAATCGTTGGTGGAAGTGAAGAGGGTTTTAAACTAAAAGATGATGAGGTGTGGTGTAGCGGTTTGAGGTATTCCAGAAACTTAGGTAGAGATTCAATTAGAAAATTATATTAATTTTATTAGATATTATATAATAGAATTAAAAATTGTGGAAATTGAAAAAATACATATACAAAAACTATAAAGATACATACTCTTACAAATCAATGGGTGTAAACACTCTAAACAGTCAAGTTTGTTAAACATTTTCCTAAAATTGTATTCACTCTCACTTGAACGTTAGAATCATCTATACCTCCTATAATACAATGATTTCAAATCTATTATATATGATAGCACTAAGGAATTTATATTGCCTGACAATCCCCTTTTCCTCTCATTTCTCACACTAATTTTTCTCCTTTCTTCTTAAATTGGTTGTTAACAATTGTTTTCTCAAAGAAACTGATTCCATCAAAACATGCCCCGTGTGTGATGAAAATGTTTAATGCAGCGGACGTTAAAGTACTGAAGAGTTGTAATGCTCGGCAACAATATTTAAGGACCCTACCAAAGTCGGCCTCGCTTACGTCAACAACTACTATGCGGTTCATAATTTTCCCTTTCAGTTCCTATTTATTTTCCCTGATTACCATTTATTTGATTGATTGCTTTCTTGTTGAGATTGGATTGATTCAGTCCTATATATAGGATTTCCATGCGATTGGGTAAACCTCGTAATTGGACGGTATAATTTTGATCTCTTGGTTATGTTTTTTACTAAGCCATATTAAATTGAAAACTTGTATTTACACGTTTTCTTTGTTGCCAAAATTGTGGTGCACATGGCAAATTCTGCTCAAATCTTTATATCTACAAGTTTTGATGAAGAGTAGAGTTGCTGCCATCAAATTTCTGAAATTTAGCAAGTTTTCCCAGTAATAACCTTGTTATATTTTAGAATTAGCTTACCTATGAATCTCACCATTAATTGGGATTTGTGTGGATCTGTCTGAAAAGCTTGTCTTTATTGTTTGAATCTGATTTGCAAAATCCAGATTTTTATAGTTGGGTTTTGATTTATATAGGATGAGATAATGAGTTTTTATGGAAATTGTATGGTGTCAAAAATGTGGATTTTGTGAATGAGAATAAACTGGGTTTATTATTATTGTTGCGATAAAAATGACGGCATTAGGTATTTGATCAAATCACAATTTTTAGTATTAATTCCTCACAGTAATGGAAAAGGGGTTTATAGGTCGATTAAGTTGTTGTTTTTGGGTGATGGGCCGAGGTCACAATCCGAGTTTTTCAGTGCTCGGTTCCGCATCCTCGGCTCCATCCCGCCTCCTCGGCTCCGCCTCAATCTCCGTGCCCGCCAAACTGAAATCACCCTTCTTGTCTCTGCACCTCCATTTCCGTACATCCGTCTTCGCATCTCCGCCTCCTCGCCTTCGTCTGAATCTCATGAACACGACGACATTCGGCCAGATCTGGTGCTGCAATGGTTTTAACTTGAAACCTTCGTCTGTCAATCCCACATCTCTCATCGACGGTTTTAACCAGAAACCGGTTGGAATAAGTTTTTATTTCCTATTTGATTTTTCTCATATGTTGGAAATAAACAATTGATTGTTTGTATTTTTTTGTGATATTTTGCAAATGAAATGAAAATAGAAAGTAAATAAAATAATATTATTAATTTATGTAGACTGTTATAGTAATTATGCATAAAGGGGATGATATTTGCGGATTCCCTTAAAATATCGCATTATTATATTTTGTATGCTCTCAGGTAGGGCTAGGGATGTTCATCGAGTTGGGTGAAGGCTTGTCGAACACTTTTGGATCCACCCGATTAGAGTCGGGTGTGAGCCCAAGGACCAATTCTACGCGTATGTTAGTTTTGAGCGTGTTCAGTCCAATTCTCCATGCAAGCACAAGAATTAAGAGTCCCACTTTGAAAAGGTAGTAAACTTTTAAAAGATTAATATATCTACTTCCTCTCTTGAGGAGCATCATACAATTCATAAACTATGGTTGGATTGGGCTTGGCGTATATAATGGTGTTGTGGGCTTGAAATTTAGATATATAATATACGAGTTTAATTTTTATGTATGGGCTTGGGTCGTCGAGTTGCCCGCAAGTTTGTGATTTGTGGCCTGAGGCCCGCCCGTTTGTCATTAGGGTTATGTGATTTTGACATGTCGATGTACCAGCACCCAATAGGTCATGGGCTGACCAGGTCACCAGATCGGTCGGGTTTTTAGAAAAAATTGGATCACCGGATTGGTCGAGTTTTCGAACAAAAATGGACAATGGCCGACCATGGTTGCCATTTGGACCGTTCACAACAAGAGAGGGGAGAGAGTGGGCAATCCCAATGCTTCCATGTGGGAGACACAGTAAAGAGTGCATTAAAAAGTGGGTGACGTGGAGGGAGGTTTGAAAAGAAAATGAGTGGGTTGGAAAAAGAAAGAAGAGACTCTCATTTTCAATATATAATAATGTATTTACTCATATTTGATAAATATGTAATATACTATTTTTTTAAATCATAAATATATAATACCATTAATATATAATATCATTATTTATATTTGATAAATATATAATAAATAATAAAATATATTCATGGAATATAATTAATATTTATAGTACCTATATA
>JAYMTP010003385.1:0-17128 GCA_036897365.1 Geranium brycei | reverse complement strand
TTCCTCATTTAATTAAGTAGCAGAGTTTGAATTTGGACTATTCTCCTTCATTTTGGTGAGATTTTTCTGAATATTTATCACAAATTCAAATCCCTAGAATCGTGGATTTTCAAATTCAAATTTCTATTTTAATGCATATTATTAATTATTATAATCAAACAAAATGACCACAATACCCTTTTAATTCATCAAATAATAGAAGAATTTTGACCATCAATGAATTACATCAATGGATGTGATTTATTCCTATATTTGTATATGAACATTCATTTGTAGCCGAGTGCATCCCCATAATGATTCATTATTTAGTTAAAGATGTTATATTAGAGTCTTTTGTTTTTTTTTTATAAAAAGACCGGTCTTTGTTAATCATAGAGTTGGGTGAGACTAAATTATCTTTGTGCGTGGATCGCAAAACGCCACAATATATGCTATACCCTTTACATGAAAGCACATGTATATAAAAATAAGATGAGCTTTGAGGACTAATTAAAACCCAAAATCAATGGAAGAGAATTGGGTGTTTTAAGAGCCATACCAGAGGACCCTACAGTCCTCACTTGTACACCTTTTCTGGTCAAACAAAATCAACAAAGCAATGCCCTCCATTTTCTTTTCCTTTCACCCTATCATTTTACACCTCTTCTTTCTTCAATTTCATCTTTTATTAATTTTTAAGCAATGCATCATTAATCAACAATGGAAGTTGAATTTCTAATTATACATGTACATTGATATCATTTCAAAATATGCTTTGCCTAAATGGTCTTAGATAATCTTCTTGAGATTAGTAATATGATATTGTGGATCTATAAACACAAACATAATTTAAAATAAAACAGTATATATAAAGTATTGGAACAAACCTAATTAATCAAGTCGACGTTTTAGTTGTGGAGTCTATGTATATAAATAAAACTCAATTTTACATGATATTACAGGAGATTTGTTCTTGTTGATCTTCCGTTGAACTTATAGTTCCGCCATCTCGTTACCCATGGCAAAATAATTTTATATTTTATTCTTTCATTTTATTGTAGTATCAAACCTTACCCATCAAATTCAAATTCTCCAACAATCAACAAGAGTAAGAACCTACAATCCATACGCCATAGAGACGAAGACTTAGAGTACAAGATGCCAAACAGCGGAGTCGTATGTGTATATGAGATTTCTTATGTGTTCCTCCTAAGTAATGTTTCGATCTTCTCAACAGTGGTATCAGAGTTGGTTCAGTAGACTGATCTCTTGGTAAAATGGGTCAGATACTCTTATATCTGGTAAGATCATGACCGCGATTGACTCCTCTTATGGCCCAGATAGGATGAAAATATCACTTGTGAGATTGAGTAAACTAAGGTAAAAAAAAGTTTTGGTTTGGGGGGGGGGGGGGACCCGATGTGACGAGACTCAATGTAGAGGGGGAGATTGTTAGGTCATCATATGAGTTAAAGTCTCACATCAAAAGATAAATATGTGTAAGGAGAGTTTATATACACATCACACCCTAGACTTCATAGGCTGATCTTGGGGTTAAAGGTAAGATATAATATGTGTATGTGCTTCATTGGGTGCTCCTCCTATGTAAGGCCGGATCTCCCCAACAATACCATAGAGACAAAGTTTTAGACGTCGTATAATCAGAGATGAAGAGTGTATATGACGCCACAAAGATAACTCTACATAGATAAACTATTCTCAAATAATAAATTCAAATCCAACTTGCAAACAATTCGGTTTGTCAACCGATTTAAGTTTGAGGGAGAGAGTTAGAATAGAGAGAAAATTAAGCCCATGTGTTAGGGCCTATTTACTAAAACGTGATGGCTAGTATTTCATATTTGTGAGTATAGATGTGCATTTTACTCGTTATAAAGCTTTTTATATTTTTACGCGGTATCAAAAGAAGGTCGATTTGGCATGTGTTGGTAAGCATCGTCTCTTCATGGATGCATTCTCTTGTAAGTCTAATTGAACTATTGCTCGTGTGAGGAAGAGAAAACTCACATGCATAAGACACGGCCTATTATGACCCACCGAGTGAACAGTGCGTTGAAAAAGTCAAGAATATAAATACAAACTTACGAATTTGAAACAAAATGATATATATGACCTATTTGAATCACAATCATGCGTTGAATGTGAATGTTTAGAGACAAACACCATATTAAACGGGAAGTAACAACAGTCTGGGCGACCAACGCTGGGCGGTTCCTGAGAAACACCATCATATCACGCGGGCTTCTGTGGGCCCTTCATGTTACGAGCAAGAACCAGTCCAACTGGCTGACACGTGAACCCATTTACTATTCTCTCTCACACGTGCCACTATAAGGTACACCGTACCTATGGCTTCCTTCACATGCTCGCGTCCCGTCACTTATAAATGCACCCAATCAACCATCCCCACGTGTCCCATATCCGATTTTGTCAGGAGATGAACACGTGACATGTGTACCAGGATGTCATGTTATGTAATGTGGGTGGTCCATCACATCACCAATATTAACCGTATGATAAAAAAAAAAGAAAGGGAGTGTAGTGTAGTGTAATAATAATGTAGAACAAGTAGTCTAGTAGCTGTAATGCAAAGTTAAAGGTAGAGAATAGAATTTGGGGATGAGGGAAGGCTCAAGTCAAGTCTCACTCTCATCTCACTCAGTAATGTAATGGAGTAAAAAGAAGAAGAAAGAAGATTATTAAGAGCACCCACCCACGTGCGCGCTTCGTAACTCTGCTTTCTGACTTGTTGAGGCTGAGAGAGTCTCAATCGTCACGTGCACTGCGTACCCTCATTCAATTCCTGTAATTCAGACACAGTTTTGAATTTTGATGCTGCCACCCACCACTGACCACTGCCCTGTTTTTGTGTCGGCTACTTTGCGTATGGCGTACACATCATTCTATTCACTTTCAGTTTCAATTTCACATTCCTATTTAATGTCCAAACTGGAAACACCAAAATACATGTAACATCACACAACATATACACTATATATACTTCTCCCCTGCAATGCAAAAACACGAATTACCTAATTAACATTACAAATGCAAGTGAACACAAAATAATAAGATTCAAATAGCCAAGGACCCATCAACACATTCTAATTGTACTTCATTTGCCTCATTCCATACGGTATTTCAAGTACCAAATCATGTTCATAAAATTCTCTGTTTCAATATTACAATGTTTTCTGACTTCTCTTTATTCATTTACCCCTTACTTCTTTAGCTTTAACCATTAGAAGCCTCAATCCAGTCTGCAGTAACAGTCCTCTGCCATTCCTCACTCCTGAGAGTTCAACCTCTGAATATCCACAAACTGGTACAGATCACCTCTCCGTTGCTTTCCCAACGGTAGGTTTGTCCTGATGAACCACAACATTATGCCAATTATATTTCACAAAAACTGACGGGAACTGGTAAATCACATACACATTGTGGAGATATAGATATAATAGGTCATTCAGGTTGGAAGGAAGCTCACCTTCGGAGCTCAACTTGTGAATAGTCAATTTCTGCTATGATTATTGCTTCGTCATGTTCAGTAGTGGCCAAAACTTCTCCAAACTGCATCACATTCAATTATTTCAGTCTGTCTGTAACCATCGTCAAACAAATCATCAACCATCCCCAGACATACAACACTTGAAAGTTGCATGCATGCAAGTTCTGTAAATTTATGAACAGTTACTGTTCCATGATAAAGCCAACTACAGGGATATACTTACTGGTCCAACCAGAGTGGAGTGGCCCCAAGCTATATAACCAGCTCCAGCGTCTCGAGCAGGTGAACATGTTGCTACATATAACTGTCAGTTAAGATCAACAACCCTTGAGAAGCAAGTCATGGAATTTTGCAACAAAACCTAAAAACACGATTATCATTTAAATTATATGTAAACATATAATTGTGTCGAGTGTCTGCAAAAGATAAATGACCAGTAATGAATCATACATTTTATTCACTCCAATGAGATCATTTAGGAAAGTGTATGATCAATATGGAAATCTTGATATTTATTAAATAGAAAGTCGGTTGAACCAATTCACTGGTTTAGGCCGGGCTTGACTCCAGTAGGTCTGGTTTTGATAACATTGCCTAAAAATGGACCCCTACACTCTTCCCACTATTAGTAGGATTAAAAAGTGGGGTGTCTAGTAGATAGAAGGGTTCAATTCCTTAAAAAACTTATCCAAACACGTGGAAGGAACCATCTTTGCCTCCCTCCCTGGTTTCCTCACCCTCCTATCCCAACAGGTTGTATGTGAAGCCAAGTAGAGTCAACGAATCATTACACCTAGTATGGTGTAGCCACTCAAAATACTTTTCAGTCATATGTCCTAATACAGCAAGTCTAACAAAAAATTACCAAATCCTTTTTATAAGATATACACATGTTAGTTTAGTTCACTCCATTCACCTTTTTTATCCCTTGAATTCAGATCAAATAAACCTCCAATTAGTTAGCATTTATCTATGTTAGTACTTGGTTATCTTGAATGAAAAATATTATCCTTAACCTGCACATCTCCTATTCTACCCCATTCATCTACATAAACTCTAATGAAGAAATTCTTCACGAGCTACTCAATAATCAAATCCATATAATAACATGGGGATCAGGTAAACATCCATATAAAATTCAAACCTTATAACCAACAACACTCTAAAGAAAAACAATGCATATAAAATTCATCAACAGACTATTTAGGACAAATATATCTCTTAAGAAATTCAAATGTAAGGAATCTCGTGAAAACGCACCAAAAACACCAAACCCTGGATACTTCGACAAGGGTGTGTGCTAGCCGGTACTCTACTTCTATAATGAATTTTCTTTTGAAACCTTTTTTTCCAACTATGCTAAATAACCAATTATGCTCCTCTCTCTTATATGCCTAGATCAACTTGTTGAAGAGAATTCAATACAGATACCTAAACAGCTTCAAAGCAGTGTACTGACCCAAATACATTCGAACTTTAGAAAATGGGATAGAGGACATAAAGGGATTTCTGTACATACCAGAAGTATTAGAAAAAATACCCATACGCAGACACAATATTAAATATTTTTCCTCATTCCACTAGCATAATATGTAAAAGAACACTGCCCCTTGGACTGTGCAGGATAGTTGTAATCACATATCAGGACAACACTGTAGCCAATCTAACATAGCAACCCTAAGCGAAACAAACAACTATGTTCTTGTTTTAGGACAATCTTTCAAAACAGTTCAGTATGCACCATATTGTCGACAAACTTGACAGAAATACTAATATGAAACATCAACCAATACATTATTTCTAATAAGTACTCCCTTTGCCCCACAATAAGTGTCTCCTTTACTATTTTTTAGCAAGGATTAGTAAAGTTGTGTTTTGATTTCATCGAATGTCCACATATCCTACCGTTGTGTTTATACCACTAAATGGTGCTAACTAACCAATGAAAATGATATTGTTGAAATTTCACTAATTACTCAGATAAGAAATGTGCATTCATTTTGGGATGGGGTAATAAATTTGACGGAAGCAGTTCAATAATACCTGATTATCTGCGGCCCTGCAAAGAAAATAAGAAGGCATGCATCAGTAATGTTTACAGACATCAAAATCCACACATAATTTTTCCACTTGTAGATGAAAAGGGAGTGAAATAATGGGGAAGTAAGAGAAAAACTAATGCCCAAAGAACTGTTAACCACAATCCAAATAGCACCGTGAATTTATAGAGAAAGAATACAGATTATAATGAACATAATGTTGGAGATAATGTTGGAGTTAGTTCTAAATCATCACAACGTAGATAAGCTTATTTATGCCTTTCGCACCCAAAAACATTTAAATGGTGGTCTAATTAAAATGAAATTCCATTTCTTTTATCAGCAATGTACCGGGATTTGGGCTCCAGACCTCCCTTATGAAGAAGGGAGGTCCATTTTTGCCATTTGACCCAACATTAGTTGCTTCAGAGAGGCCCAACATAAGTTGGAAAGATCAAAGACGAGAGAGATACCGTCGCTGAGACTCGAACCCTGGTCACTGGGACCCAAGATCAATTCCTTGACCAGTTGGCCAAGCAAGCTTTGGTATATGAAATTCTAAATGATGTTTGAAGACAGCAAACCACAGTCCTAAAACATCTTTTCCAAATTCCAATAAAGTATTTCTAAAGAGCATCAATTTAATTTATATTATACACAATGATGGTCGTGACAAAGGAACGTTCTAAGGAAATAAAAATGACTGATATACATGGTTAATACATTTTTCCATCGTCAGCCATGCCTTAAAGAAGTTAAATCGTGAAAACTTACATTAATAGCTTGGGATAAAAAAACAAATTGACTAATTGAGATAACTTTCTACCTTGCCCTCTGCAGTAACTCCCAGTGCAGTGGACCAGTAGTCATGTTAAATGCCCCAGGATAACATAGCAAATGAGCCCCTGAAGTAAAGAAGCTGATGACATCAGTATCTAGTAAATTTGCAAGAGAAAAATGGCATACAAAGACATTGTACTAGTGTAGTACCCAATATAATTAGGCAATTGAAACCTAACGACAAGACATTATCCTCAAAACTGTTAAAACCATACACTGCAGTCAAGATATGGAATGAGAAACTAACCTCTCGCTGCATATATCACTGCAAGTTCTGGAAAACGGATGTCATAGCAGATACCTATGCCAATACGTCCAACTTCTGCATGGAGCAGGCATTGGTTATTTTTCCAACAAAGAAAATACACTGTTAGTTATTTGAATGAATGATATATCAAGGTAATACTAAGAATGAAAAGGGTGCCAGCAACATTAAAATGTGCATCTACAAAGTGTTTTCCTGTGTTGAGATGCACTTTTTTTAATCGGCGTTGAGATACACATTGCAACATTCTAACACACGTGTATTAGTTTTGTAAGGTGAAATGTTAAGAAACAACAAACCTGTATCCACAATGGTAGGAGTTTGTCCAGCTGTCAGAGTCTTTGATTCAATGAAGGTTATCTTCCCAGGAATATCAATATCAAAAAGGTGGATCTGTAATTACAGACAACCAAATTCAACATCATACCATATTTAACAAACGGCACAGCACATAATAGGCCAAGGAAACTACCTTCCTGTGCTTAGCTTTGAGCTTTCCATCAGTTCCAAAAACACAACAGGTATTGTATAAGCAATCCCCAGAACGTTCTGGAATTGACCCACCAACTATTGTGATTTTCAGGCGTTCAGAAACTTCAGAGAGCATGGCTGTTGAAGGTGATGCATCACCACCTGCATCAATGTCCTCAGCATAAACTGGGAAGCTATCATTTGAATATGGACTGTTCCATATTTCCTGACATGATAGCAAACGGTTATGATCAAGAAAGCCATGATGTCAATAACCCATTAAAGAAAATGGATTGTACTTGTGTACATAAAATGTTAGCTCCTCTCCTCTCAGTATAAACTATATAGTTCCTAATATATACTCAACTTGACTGTCATAACAAAACTAAACTAAAAACTAAAAGCAACTTTGATTTGCAACTTTCTCATTACTCAGCTATTCCCTATGAAAATTACTCTATCTTAAAATCCAAATCAACTATCAAACGTAAGCTTCTAAACTTTCCGCCATTCTCTTTTCCTCCCTGACCTTAAGAACATATAAAAAAAGAGTAAATAACTGCATTGTAACATCGAATTCCTCAGTGGGTGTACCCGTTAACTAATTAAAATCAATATGATGAGAGCAACTTCAATGCAAACCTATCCAAGTGCAAAATGCAGGATTATTTAGGATATGAGATACAACGTGAAAGCAAACCATTAAAAGTGGAAGCATGATCTAAATCATCACAAGTTGAAGCATAATCTAAATTTTGATTTCATTTACAAGATAAAACAATCACAATCTGAATCCACAATCTTCCATGAAATGAAACTCACAGGCAAGAGAACAAGGCGAGCACCCTTTCCAGCAGCCTCCTCGATGGCTTTGCGAGCATGAGCGATGTTCCTCTCCTTATCGGCAGTGACAGACAACTGGCAGAGCCCAATATTGAACTGCCATCGATCAATCACAGTCAGTGCTCGCAACCCTAAGCCACGTAGAAGATGAAGAAAAGCAAAAACCAGATGCGAATAGACTTGCCTTTGTGAGAGGGGGAGAGGGCAAGGGAAGCGCCGGAGGAGCCCTGGCCTGCTCGGGTTTGAAGGAAGCGGCCATGATCGGCGATGAGCTGCTGTTGATTCTTTGGGTCCTCTGGTTCAATTTGGGGGTGAAATTAGGGCACAGAAGAGGTAGTGTTCTTGGGAGGGAGAGATTGAGGAGGGTTTTGGAGCTGAAAATCAATTTCATTTCATCACACTCAGACTTTACTTCCTCCTCTCGAATTACCAGTGACAGAGACGCCCAAATTGTCTCTAAACTCTACAGGCCAAGATAAGCTTATGGATACGATGTCGTTTCAGCCGATCTGGCTTACTTAATTTAACTATTCGGGTTTGCTCTAATAGGGTGCCCAAACACGGTTAATCACTTTAACTATAAACCAAACCGATAGGGTTCGGTTTAGTGAAATCCAAACTGGTTGGAAATTGACTAAAACTAAACTTTCAATTAACCATAAAATTAGATCGATTTTTCCGATTTAATTTAAACTGAATAATAATACAATTTGAGCTTTAAAATATTAAAATTGGGGCCCAAGATATAGAGCCCAAGAGGCTGAGAGTTCAAGAAGTACATCTTCAATCTCTAATGTATCTCTTTCTCACAAACTGATCGCACGACAGATCTGCCGTAGCATTGTAAGAATAAACTCGATTATCAGGTCTGTAACATCCTTACGTTGGCACATCGGCCGTGTTCATAACCCTAATCTCCATTTCCTTGTACTTGCCCAGATCGATCTTGTCGAGACCCACACTGTAGCTCGCCACGATCTCCAGATTTGGCATAGCTTTGATCAACTCTGAATCAGCGCCAACGGCGACCACCGCCCTGATGGAGGCGATGTGATTCTTGAGAAAGTTCAAATTTTGAATCCTCAAGTGAAGGAGATAATCATCTTGAAAACTGAATTAAAGCGCGAGATAAGAGAAATAGACAGGTGGATGACAAGCGCATGGAAGCAGGACCCCACAATACAATTAATCCACAATTATTTGATCAAACCATTACTGGTTGGTCCGGTTAATTCCAATTTTCTCTCATTAAAATCAAGAACCGAGTTGACTCGCATCGGTTTGAAAAAATCATAACCGAAACCAGCCCAATTCTGCCCAATTTTCTGGTTCCTGGCTAAATTTGAGCACCCCTATGCTCTAACCCACATAAGTTTGGAACAAAAAATAAACATTGTAATTACTCAGAGTAACAACGACTAATCTCACAACCCAAATCATTGTAATTACGGAAATGCACACCCACTTTCTGTTTGGCCCGTGCCGCCGCTTCCCTACACTTGCACTTGTTGCCAAATTCTCCGACAAATCATCCACACCAACTCCTCTCTATCGAATTTTGATGAGCGTGTTTTTTTTTTGAATTTTTGGCAGGGAATCATACCATGAAATTGGAAGTCCACGGGCGGCTCGGGATGATCCTTCATCATGTTCTTGTTGATCAATTTGTTACGAATGAAAATTTCAATTCGACCTTCACCCTCAAATGTTCGAGTAAGTGTCAATCCGAGGAGACCCTTTTGATCTCTCATGCTGTTCTTTTTAATCAATTATTTACGAATGAAAATTTCAGTTCGATCATTCACCCTCAAATGTTCGAGTAAGTGTCAATCCGAAGAGACCCTTTTGACGTGTCTGATGAACAATTTGATTCTATGTTTTGACCCTTAATTGTTATTATGTTTAAGCAGTTTTTGCAGTAAGAGTACGAACGATGTGAAGCAGTTTCTAATGGAGTACTGCACGGAGCGAGCGCTGGCAGGGTACATGATGCTGCAGGATCCACTGTCTGTGTTCTACGAGGCCTATGTGTCGGGATGGATTGGGGTATGTTTAACACCAGCATCCCCATCCGGTTCAGGTAATGTTGATTACACACATCTTTCATCGTTGCACATATCGAAATTAGTATAATTAGTGCCTTCGTTGTAGGGGAGGCGTGTAATGTGGGCGAGACAGAGAACCAAACAACAGACAAGAGTGTTCCTAAGACATCCTTAGCAGCACAGGTTCTGTTCTGTTCATTCAAAAAAATGTGTAATTTACAATTAAATGTTTGGTTTTTTCTTCTTTTGTTTGTGTGGTGGAGCGGGAGAGAACGGGGAAGTTGACGTTGAAGGACTTTGTGGAGTATTTTCATCTCCCCATCGAAGAGGCTGCGAAGAGGCTGAATTTGTGCCCGACAGTGGTGAAGAAGATATGCAGAAGAGGAGGATTGAGCAGGTGGCCTCATAGAAAGATAAAGAGCATAGCGAGGCAAATGTCAGGTTTGCGAGACAATTTAGATTCCTGCAGTACCAGAGAAAGAGCGGACGCTGAAGCGGAAATAGAGAAGCTTCAACAAGAGATAACAAACATTTGTCATGGTGTGCAAGGATGATTTTATCCTTTCAACTTCTTCCATGTTGTTTGTTCAGTAAACGACGATTTCGCTTGTTAAAATCGCCTAATTGTTAGTGACACAGAAATGTATATTAGAATTGAATGAGGATATCAACATCTAAATCTTCAACCAAGTATCAACTACTTCGTTTTCTAATCTCCATGTATAGTATTTTTCTCTTGTCTTATTGTTTCCATGGTGACACCAAGCCAAACCTGATTCATAATTGCTGATACACATTTGAGAATGAGATAGAATGGTCTTAAAATGATGGAGATTGTGCTCATAGAGAACTGTAATTTGGGAAGGTTGATGGTAATTGCAGAATAGATAATTTCTTAAAGTATATGGTGATTGTTGTAGCTGAAAGCAACTCTAACTAAGGTGTTTCTATTTATTTTTATTTGAAGCCAACCATTTGCATTTGATATTTTGGCAAAGTTTAAACATGATTATAAAGTTGTAAAACTCTTTTTCTCTGGTGTGAGTGCTCTGGTTTTTAATTGATTTGTTTTCCATTGGATTGATTGATTGAATGGAACAATCTGATAATGTTCCAGTGCATAATGTTAATGTTGTGATAGTTTTTTAATGTTATAGGCCATTGTCTGTTGCAATGGTTAAAAAGATGAAATTCGGAGCCTCTAAGATACTCCATCTTGAGACCTTATGTTGTGTGGATCATTTTATCTCATACACATTTGTTATCATCCATTCTTCTTATTCCTGCCAAATTTTTGTCGGTCTTTGGAGTTTAAACCCTTAAAAATGTGACCTTCACATTTGAGGATAGTGAGTCGGTTGGTCGGTACATGGTCCGTTGTGGGCGATCCTTGAGCAATCGTGGGGTAGTCTTCGGGCCGTTGATAGGGGATGCATGGGTGCAACTTGAGCGCTGAGAGGGCCGCACACGGGCGCGATCGAGGCCCCGCATGGGTAGTCGTTGGGTGGCATTGGTTGGGAAAGGACCGTGTGGGCGTCACATCAGGACATCCAAGGGCGAGACGCGAGCGAGCTTCTCGGGAGCTCGAGGGAGTTTGTGAGGTGGACAGCGGGCGACCAAGGGTTGCGAGTTGGGTCGCTTGTGGGCGACGACAAGATCTCGTGAATGTGGGAGAGAGAGGGATTGTCGACCGTGGGTCGACCGCGAGGCGCATTCGTGCACTTTGTCGGTAAGACGGAGGGATGCCTCGGTTAGGAGATGTTTGGTCGTTTGGACCGGGCGGGTTGTCTGCGGCAAATGGGTAGGTCGGGCGTGAGCGTAATGTGTGCGACTGAGGGGCGCAATATGGCGCTATGCAAGATGAGGTGAGAAGCGAGTCTCGAGGGGATCGACGGGAACGCTTCAGATGGTTAGCCTCGAAATGCCAAAGTAGCGAGTGGGCGCAAGGTTTGCACAACAGAGTGAGGGAGAGATAACCCTCGATGAGCTCGACCGAGGGACCATTTGTTGCGACTCGAGTAGTTTTGGGGCAAAAAATATCCGTGTCCGGATAATATGACAATAAAAGACGGGTTCAAAGGGATTCACCCCGTTAAATCAGGTATACTTGATTCATGGCGAATTCATTTTTTTTTTCAAAAAGAGAATTTTATCAAGCATGATATTATTATTTTTACAACAATTCGATATCTAACACGCACTTGTTTGAAAGTTTATTAGCACGACGCTCTAACCAACTAAGCTAATAGGCCAATTGGTGTATTATATTTTCTTAATTCAAACGTCATCATGTCAACTTCAATCCATTTCAAAATAGAGTTTGGCTTATAAAATGGATTTATGGTTTCTTGTCATAAAAATGTATTTATAGTCCTTTGTGTGATAGATTTATCGTTAGTTCAAGGGTGTAGTTTCCAATACAACTGTATACATTATTTAGTTTTACATTGTTAAATTTACTGGTCTTGCCTAATTAAGCGAGTCAATTTGAGTGTTTTGTGATTGTTTATTTCCAATTATTTTTCCATCTCAAAATGTGTGGGGATACAACTTAGATGTTGAGTGGTCACTTAGCATGCGAGAGGTGTAGGGATCGAGTTTAAGCGTTTTATACCTTAACACCACGCGTCCTCGCGGACAAACCCGTTTTTAGGTTTGTACGTACACATTTTAGAAGAGGATATTGGAGAGCCTATTAGGAGTTAGAGGGCTTTTTAAAGATTAATTTGAGACTTTTTATAAAACAAGAGATTTATGGAATCTCAATTAGAATGAAAGTAGAGCATTTTTTTTTATAAATATACAAAAGATAATTAAATAGAAATAAATTGTTGCATGTCCTGAGATTCGAACTTGTGTCCACGAGATACTACCTCTGATACCATATTAGAGGATCAAATTAACTAAAAACTTAAGCTGATAGTTGAATGACCAATTATAGTTTTATATTCTAACATTTTCTAAAAATGAAAATGAAAAATATACTTCAAATCAAGTGTTTTATGATCGTTGATTTTCAATTATTTTTTCATATTAAGATGTGTAGGGGTGTTGTTCGGATTTTAGAGCATTCACTTAGCATTCGATGTAGAGGATCGATACTATTTATCTTCTGCATTTTTACTTTTCTTCTTTAATTTTCACAACAGGTTCGATAATATTTATTTAAAAATTTGAATAATATCTAAAAGTATTTTAATCATTCAAAGTCAACTGTAGTATGTAGCTGGGTGAGAAACACTTAAAGTCAACTGCAATTACTTGTCATTTTATATGCAGAATTAGGAGGAGTCGTAATTAATTTGGAAGAAATTTAAAGATAAGTATAGTTATAGAAGCTAAAGTTTCCTTTTAATGAATGGCATAGTTAGATCTTGTCGCATCAACTGTCTATGTGGCGAGAATCATTCAGAACCTTCTCTTTCCCATTTTTCTAAAAACCTCATTTATTTGTTCTTCGAAACAAAACAACAAGCTCTAAAACCGGAGTGGTGGCGGACTCTTCCCTCTCCTATCAAATCCAGCTAAATCCACCCCTTTCAAATCCGCCCCCTCTCTCTCTCACCTCCCAATCTTTCCCTCCTTTTACCTTCTCTCTCTAGAACATTCCATCTCTCTCGATCTCTGCTTCGCCGGAGATGGACTCAGTTCCGGCGTACAACCCTCGCACGGTGGAGGAGGTTTTCAGGGACTTCAAGGGCCGAAGATCCGGCATGATTAAAGCCCTCACCACTGGTGCGTACACCATTTTGAAAGCTCCACCTTCACTCACATAATTACTGATTTTTTGTTGTTGTCAAATTTGATGATTCTGGTTTTGGTTTTGGACCTTTGTTGCAGATGTGGACGAGTTCTACCAGCAGTGCGATCCTGGTGAGTGTTGTAGTTTTTTTTCTTCTCCTTTTCATTTTCTGGTTATTATTTTAATTGGGTTTTTAAAATTTTATTTTTTTATTATTTGTTTGCTATTTTTGGTTGGTGGGAGAATGTGGGTACGGACGGAAAAAAGAAAAGAAATGGAGTTTTGGATTTGAGAATTATGTTATTTTTAGGTCTCCAGTGAGCAAAAGCTAAAATGAATAAATACTTTAAAATAACCGTTAATTGACTTTACTTAATTTACGGTTAATTGGTTGTCAACAGCATGTTTTGATTAGAGCTCAACCCAGATGAGCATTTTGTTAAATATTGCTTTTTTTGTTTGTTTGTTTCATTTAATGAGCATAAGTTGGCTTTTGTGTTTAAATTTGATTGCTTTTGACTTTAGTGTTGGGTTTTAGTGGTGAAATTGGTTTGCCAGTATCCAAATATAAATTTATATTGTTTGTTTGTAGTGTTGATATTTTGCAAGTTATTAATGAATGTAAGTGATCGCCTTTTCTGGTATCATTGTTTTTCTACATGGGGTTTCTTGCTTTATGCATGTTTCTTTTCTTATTTTTGTGTGCTTTTCATGACATTTTTAGTATTCAAATTAGGATGAAATTGAAGTAACTGTCAATATCAACATTCGCAGGGTGCTTAGACGTTAGTTGGCTTACACTATAAGAAAATGATTAGCTTACTCCTCAAAGATAGTTAGGTAATGATTGAATACCTATGCTGTGTTCAGCGAATAATTTGAAACAGTTGTTTATTTTCCCTATGTGTGAATTGCAAGACTGAGATAGGAAAATAGGGACGCTTATGAATGTACGTTTAGTTTTTAGGAAATTTCCACACTTTGCCTTGAATTAATAATGAGTATATATACATCTATTTTACTTACTGATTATAGCTCAATAATTTGGATCTAACTGATCATGTAGCATGTACTTAATATATCTAAAGAATTATTGATTCCCTATCACAGGTCAACAGTTAAGGTTGACTTTATCACGCACCCTTTGTTCTCCATGAATGTGAATTAGTAAGTTTCCTGAGTGTTAAACCAAATTAAAGTTGAGAAGAATAAACAAAATAGATTTGAAACGATGCAGAGTGTTGCTTGTTTGCCAGAACTTCAGTCGAGGTAGTTGGGTCATTGGACTGTTAATTCTACATAGTACATATGGTGAGGAGTAGGTAAAAAACAAAAGTACCCAGTTTAAACAGGCTAGAAAAATTCATTAAATCAGTTGAGGAGTTATGCGCAGCTGGAAGAGAGAGTACCAACAAAAAAGGATAAGTAGGTTGATAGAGTTGCTCAGTAGAATCATTAAAACTTGTCTACATAAGGTTACTTCTATGGTTATGAAATTTATCAGTTTCAATTCAGTTAAATTTGAAATATAATTCGTTAAATCAGTTAAAGAGTTATGTGGCAGCAGGAAGAGAGATTAACGATAAAAATTGGCTAGTTAGGATGTGAGAGTTGTTCAGTAGAATCATTAAAACTTGTCTACATAAGGTTATCTCTATGTTTATGAAACTTTCTAAGTGTGGAATTCAGTTTATTTAGAATGTATTTGAGAAATCTAATCTTTGGAAGGTCTACCAGGATATAAAATTCAAGTTGTTACAGATGAAGGATTGTTGATAAAATCCTAGAAAAGTGGTTACATTAGCCTTTCTAGACATACCCAAACTATCACTCTAATCTTTTTTCTCAACATTTACATGATTGGTAAATCAGCTATCGAAGTCTTATCTCTTGTGTTGCAAGTTGATTAAATTTTATTAAGCAGAGATCTCTTTGACTTATGCAAGGCATACATAGTGTAGTTATTGCAAAGTATCTTGAAGAATGTGGTGAAAACCTAACGTAAGTATCTGAAAGAATGTGGTGAAAATTTCAAAATTCAAGTACAGACGGGCATGATACAGGAATTTTATGACTGTGAAAATGATTTTAAGCGAGGAATGTCTGGATGGGTTATGGATGGTATTTTTTTTTACTTTCTTTGCTAATAGCATAATATTGGCTTTCATTTTGCTCTTTCAATACGTTTATCTAGACTATATGAATATCATCTAGTTCAAATATATAGGTTTCTTGGTTTTATAAGTTCTACTCAAGCTGGCCTGCTTGGAAAGTAAATGACTTCAATTTCTGGAATAAGAAAATGAAGTTAAAGTCTAGTTGTTTTTTTCTTCGTCCCTTCTTTTATGCTTTCTGTTTATGCGTGACTCTTCTCTTTTTATTTATTTATACTTTGATGTCAATTTCATATGTTATTCCTCTAATAACTAAATAAATATTTGAATCTATTATACTTGTTCTTCAAATCTTTGTTATACCCTGAAAAAATCTAATACATTTATGTTGGGAAATATATTCTTTAATCGTGTGATCATAACGCTGAGGCTGTATGTCATCTTTTTGAGGGTGTATATTGTATTATCTCTCTGTTCTCAGAAAAGGAAAACCTTTGCCTATACGGATTTCCTGGTGAACACTGGGAAGTCAACTTACCTGCTGAAGAAGTACCTCCAGAGCTTCCTGAGCCAGCATTAGGAATAAACTTTGCTAGAGATGGAATGCAAGAAAAGGATTGGTTGTCTTTGGTTGCTGTTCATAGTGATGCGTGGTTACATGCTGTGGCATTTTACTTTGGTGCTAGATTTGGATTTGATAAAGCTGAAAGGTATATTTTTCTCATTTGCATCCTCAACCTACCCATTCCATGCAGCTTGTTAATAGGTCCTCAACCAACCTGTTAACAAGCTGCATGGAATGGGTAGCTCAGATGTATTGTAAGATGACTGATACAGCCTAAGTTGTTCTGGTATGTATTGGATAGATCCTTAAGCAGCAACATGCATAACATGGAAATGATAATTTACTGTAGGGTAGAATGAGTTATAAAGCATGAGTTATTCAGACATAACAGAACAATATTTTGTACATAGAAGAAACCACAAAATTCCTTATAGAAATGAAAATCTCATATATTTGAGTACTGAAGTTTTCATTATGTGGGAAATTTACATAAATCCTAATTGTCTGTTAAGCTTCAATGGTTATTTAGTTTATTTGTTTTGGGGAACCGGAGAGGGGGATTGTAGTTAATGCTCACCCAACCTTTGGAGCCTTATTGAGTTCAGAAAGATTACTGTCATCATGTCATGCTTGACAGTTGTTGTCAATCAGGTAAATTAGGGTTAGTATTACGTTAGGCCTGCTAGTATTATGGAA
>JAYMTP010003384.1:0-17128 GCA_036897365.1 Geranium brycei | reverse complement strand
CCAGACGTAGGTGAGGTTAGCACCGAACTGGGTTATCAAACTCCTTGTGTCCATTTTACTTTCCGCACTTATTTGCTTCTGTTTTCATAATTACTGTCTTGAATTGATATTCTCGTAAGTGCGAATTGTCACAGAAATTGTACCAACATTATCTGTGACATTTCCGTTTAAGCAGAATTAATAAATTTCATGATTCGTTTATAAAACGAATATCATCTTAAACTCGAGTTCGACTCGAACTCAATTATTACAAATGTGAACAAAATATTTATCAAACAAAACTTAACCAATTTGATAAAAGTTCTAATCATAAACTTATCGAGTCTTGAAATGTTAGCATCGAATTAAAACTCGAGCTCAATTATAATATACTTTAGCCAAATGCTTAACAAATAGAGCTCAAAAAAGTTATTAAAAGTTCAGCCTATTTAGTAAGAATTTTGCCCCTCCTTTCAAAAATTCTTAGTTCCGCCCCGCAAGTATAATGAAAATGAAGTTATAGTATCTAAGAAAAAGAAAATCAGTTAAATATAAAAGAGTGTCATTAGATAAATTTAGTCATTAATTTTCTAGATTATAATTGTATACATTGAAAAAAATGGCTACGCACGTTATAGGTTCCTTTAAGATATGTCTCTAATCTTTTACTTTAAATATTTAGAAAATTTATAATTTTCTTTTCTATATATTTTTGATGAATTACCACATTAGAAAATATGTTAAGTTGACTACTACATGAAATCACCTCGAGAAAAGAAAACTAATAATTATTGTACCGGAAATAATGTTATTTGACTAAGTTTATATTCATCAGCATGTTACAAGGAGAATATAATAATTTACGACATGTGGAGAGTCTAAGGTTTGAAGGTCTCACTTTTTCTGTAATTTTCGACCCATCCTAAAACCTTTTTGAGAAAGAGAGATTCAAGGTTTTTCAAGTGTATTTGTATTTATTCACAAACAATGAAGTTAATGTAAAGTTGAATTCAAATAAGGTTTTATATTCTCCTAATGACTTCTCTTGATTGTGAATGAATGCTATTTACATGAATATGAATATGTGCCTGTCATGAGTAGTTAATTTTGATTTGAGAAATGAGTTCAATGAAGTAGTGTATAGGTAATTTGATTGATATTTATGCATATAACATTGAGTAGGTTGTTTTTAATCAATTTGTTTATAATGTTTTATCTCCTTAATTGTTTTGATGAATGATTTAATTCATAAGTTGAGACTGCGAAATAATACTTGTGGCTGGAACTAGATTGATTAAATCTCGGGTTTAAATTCTAGTTATGAATTGTAGAATTAACACAAGTTCAATAATTATAGGTTACAAGAACTGAAAGTTAAATAAATTCAAAGAACTCGTGGATAATTAATTACTTAACTGAATTAGACCATTTATTGTCCGAGAGAAAACTTTGGGTGGACTAGAAATTTTCGTTGTTTCTTGTGATTTGAAATACTTTTTGTGCATGGTTGTTAATATATGGGTCAACCTTGAGTTTGAGGGGGCGTGTTAATATATGGGCCAAATCTCATTTTGTTATCTTTCCTATTCTTTGTAACTCTAGTACTATAAATATAGGATCGTGTACATTGAATCAATATCGAATACAATACTTTCATTCTCAAATCCAATAATGGTAATCGATCACCTTACCTTGAAACTAATTTATAATCCCATAGATTATGGCTCATAGTTCTCAATCACTTTTCTTATTTGGAAACACTCTTAATCTTAATTTACTGCTTTTCTTACTTTACGTGACAATTACGTTCTTCTATACTTGATTTGCTAAGATTAGTCGTAAAAAAATGAATTTGAGTGTTAATCATATTTGTTTCTGTTGGGTTTACTCGAGAGTCGGTGAAGCATAAAGATGTGACACATTTTTGCACGTTCATTGCCAAAGATCAATGACCTATGATGAACAACGTATCATGCACGTTCAATTTAAATCAGTTTGATTTTCTAGATTAACCAAACAATTTTGTCTCTACGATCTGGAATTGAATCAATTGTCTATCAATCTCTAACTAAATTGAACTAGATTAACAACCCACGATTCACGAACTATTTTTCTCAGTTCAGTTAGTTCGATCGATTACTTCTGGGTTCTTATGAGCAGCCCTAATATAGCTTATATTAAATTTTTTGTAGAAAGAGTTAAAACTAAATAATCAATGTTTTTTTTGAAATTAATGGTGAGCCGGTTTTTACCAAGCTGAATTTTACGCAGACTGGATGTGAAGTCTTGACACGGTCAAAACCAATCAAAATTGATCAGAACCGGTGATCGGTTTTCCAAAATATAGATACGAACATCGCTCTTATAGCGTTTGGGGTTGTAATAAACTACAAACCCATGCTTCAAATACAAAACTACAAACCAATTTTAAACTATATGATAGAGCATTTAGGTGGATATTTTATTTTGTTCTTTTGACCCAGGACTTTCGTTACAACTCTTCCCCTTGTGCAATACTGGTGTAATGAATCATATGCTATACTTGTTGGAAGTTTGTGTATTTTCTTATAAATCTATTATGATGTTATTACATTCACGTTTTTGTTGTCAATTAAAGAGTATAAAATTGGTTTTTTAAATATTAGGGTAAGCTTTTAGTTGGTTTCGAATTATCTCGTTGCTACTAACATTACATGTCAACTCAAATCTTGGCGGGTTCTCCTGAGATGGTGAAGAATCAGAATTGTTGAGAGTTGCCGGTGGAAGAGAGAATTATCATCATCATCATCATCATCATCATCAATGTCGTATGATTGAGAGAACTACTTGGTGTATATATATATATATATATGTTGTGTCATTTCATTTTCACATAGATCTATGTAAAGAAATTAATTAGATAGATGTTTAATATAATAATTTAAAGTGATCAACTGATATGAATAGGTCAATATCCCTATACCGTTACAATTAACTGCACTAAATTTGTACCGTGTGTGTAATTAAGTTAACCAATAGTGGTTGGTTGTCACATTTAATCTTAGAATTTAGTATTAGTAACATTATAAACTCCATCAGAAATGGACTGTATATCTTGTTTGTAACAACTGTTGGATCCAAAGTATATTTGCACAGTCTATGGCCCACCACTCGCTGTTGGTGAGTTGTGCACATCTATATTCCCCCAATTATTTACAACTTGCTGTAGCTGAAGTTGATTGGCAACCAAAACCAATGAAAGGTGGTCACTACTCACTATACACTTATCACCTCTAACTCATAAAGAGAGAAGACAAGGAACATCCAGTAGATGTGAGCTTGATTTGGCAAAAAGTGTGAGCACAAACCTGGGACTGGGAGGGGCCTTGTTTCTTAATTTATATAGAAACTGGTGATGACCAAATTAAACAGCATACTGGAGTGAGACACAAACCATTAATGTGAGTTTCTGTGGACTGATGACCCCCAAAACTCACCTAATAACAAGCTACAACTTCATTCAATATACACACCTAGCTATCTACTTCTCTTGATCAGGTCAGTCATGACTTTCTTTTAAGCTTGTGTTTTGTGTGTGTGTTTATATCTTTCTCTTTTTTCCTTAATATATAGTTGTTAGGTGTGAGTGAATCAAAGAAGGCCATATCATCATCATCATCCATATGGAGAAGAATCAAAACTTGATGACCAACAAGATGATGGTGGCCAAAGATCACTACTTATGGAAATGGAATGATCAGAGGCAGTCTCATGATTATAAGTATGGAGGAGGAGGAGGAGGAGTTGGGTTTTCATCAAGAAGTTATGATTGTAGCTTCTGCAAGAGGGAGTTCAGATCAGCACAAGCTCTAGGAGGGCACATGAATGTCCACAGAAGAGACAGGGCTATGTTGAGGCAACACACACCACCACTTCCTCCTCATATCAATATTCTTGACCTCAACTTTCACCCAAACCCTAACCCTAATTTCTCTGCTTCTCCTTCTCCAAATGGGTGCAATAAGTTTCTAATGGGTGTTGGGTTGAGCTTGGAGATGGGCCATTCCAAGGAGGATTTAGATTTGGAGCTTCGTCTTGGGTATCTTTAACTACCACAACTTTATTTTCTCTACTATTTGTATGTTATAATGGATGAATATTATGACATATATATTTATGATCTTCAATATTTTCTTTTTTGTTTCTTGTTGCAGCTTTTAGCCTATATATACTTCCAGTGATGAATTGGAAACTATTATTTTATTTAGTTTCTTGTGCTTATAACTCCACCATTTCAAGATTTGTGCCCTATATTGTAAGCACATATATATATATACGGCCAAGAATAATCCTGTTTTGTATACGCTCTTGCACGTCATTTGCAATTATTATAATATGAACCTGCTTTTTGATATGGTGGTTCAAGATGTCTAGCAGTATTTTCATAGGTAGAGTTGAGTTATAGGGTAGATAGAATGACGTATATGTTAATTATAGAGTGTGATGATTGTTGACGAATAATGTTGAGATGCCTCAACTTTTCACAATTAGTATTGCTCCAATCCGATTAATATCGATTCTTCCGATTTAATTAACCCTTCTTTACTCTGTTCATAACGGGGGTTTAAAACTCAGACCTCTCGATTAATAGTGTGAGGCTCAAATTGTTGCGGTGTCCTCTCGAAGACATTTATGAATATTTCGTACTGTTTTTCTCCTCAATGTTCATATATTATCATTTTGGACCGAGTCTCTTTTGTTTTCATGGGATCTCACCTTTTTATTTGTAAAAAAATTAATTAAACCTAATCCAATTTATAAACTCTCAAATTAATAGTTGGATTCCAGGAACGCGCGGTAGCTGGACTGTCATATACATGAAGATCAAAACTCAAGCGAAAGCTCTTATATGGAGCCTTAAATTTTCATTATGTCACATTCACCTTTAATTTCTGTATCATCTATGTTTTTCTATATTATTGCATGTCTCCCCTAGCTTCGCTTTCCCTGCTCGGGATTACTTTACTAATAAAGTAAATTGTTTATCGAAAAAAAGATCACATGCATACTATGAAGGAGAAGTAGTGCTATATAGTTGCTGCATTTCTTTGCTGATAAATTGGTTAACCCAGAAAATGACAAAGTTATATGATCTGGTGTCCTTAATTTCGTTTTATTCTAAGATCGTATATACTCATTCACTTCTTGCACTCAGTTCTCTGCATTTCAGGACAACTCGTATACTTGCAAAAACAGTACTACTCAATTCCTCTCTACCTACTTTAATTATGGTACTCTCTGTTTACACTATTTCATTCTCATGTTGTGACTATTCTTTTCTATTAAACAGTTATTGTACTATGTACCATGCATTTAGAGGGAAAAAAAACATGTTCTAAAGTTTATCAATGATCACTCTATTAATTCTTTATTAATAGAGAATGTATTGCTTGTATGTCATATGTTTTTCCATCATATTCACATGTAACCTTATTTTGACATTTCCTTGCCTGATGTAATTTTTACTTTAGAAACCTTTGCAAGTTTTTCTTAATAAAATTCACATTGCTGAAAAAAATATATATAATTAAATCCTTAGAAGGGTTAGTGTAATGTGTAAATCCCAAGTCACGTGAAACTTAATTGGATGAATATAAATTACATGAGTAAATTTTGGAAGGTAAAAAAGGGTTGTTGAAGACAAACTAGATGGGAACATACTTTATGTTTGACCATACAGAGTGGGTAAAAATAACTTGAATACTATCTTTTGCTATAAAAAGAATCAACTGGCATTCTTATTTCTTATGCTGTCTTGTTACGCAGTAAACTCTATACACACAGAGTGTCCATGGAGTTAATTAAACTGAAAATTATTGCACCCCAACATGTTCAAAATTTAGTAACTTAAATCATTACTTTGAGACAGACAGAGCAATAATATATTACCATATGTCTCCAATTATCGGGATGTTCATAGATATTTAGGGAGGAGTTTAAAGGCTCTAAAGTCTAAAAATATAATGATTTAGTCCTCAAATTGAAGTTACTCCAAGTGGAGATTAATTTTTTTTTTGGATATATTATGATTAAGTTAAGTAATGTAAGTGAATTATTAATTAACTAGTCCAAATGATATGATTTATTATATAGAGCGCATGACTTATGTCAAACGGAATAATCCTTAAAGTGTTTGGAAATAAATAAATATGTATATTAGTCAACTATTATTGTGGTGCACAATTTTTTTTTGCAGTGGCTATTTAATATTAGTCAACTATAACAATATGTTTCAAACTTGGGCCCCAAGTTTATGGGTGAAACTTAATACTATTTCTTAATTGGGCTACAATTAAGCCCAATACATTATGACTTTATAGTCTATTCTATAACATTGCGCTACTAATTTATGTCCTTCATCAAGTGAACAAAACAAATACAAATTCTGTTTTCATCAAGAAAATACAAATAATCGTTAAAAATGTCACTTACACTTGAAGACGATCAGAAAATGACACACATGACGTTTCAAATACATTCACAAAATAATATCGTTATGAACCATAGTATTCATAACAAATATCAGCAATTATTATATATAATATAAAGTAATATTTCATATAATATGTAAATGATCCTTGTAGCATAGACAGCTAATGCTCCCAAATATGATATAATACTCTACATCAGGTGTCAAAATCAAACTTATATAAACACAGAGTAATAGATGAATCTTATATAATATTATTTGAATTTGTTAATATATTAACATGTTTTTGACATAATACTTAAGGGTTAATCTCATAAAGTTACAGTTAGATTTAAACATTTTTTAAGGTTAGTTAGGATTGATTTTGTGTCAAGCTAAACAAAATTGTGTTAAGTAGGTTGTGAGAAGACCATTATACCCCTGCCATTATACCGAAATTAGGGTTTGTTTAATCTTGAATTGGAGATTTACACCGAGCAATGTGGGTTTCAGGACCAAGAGACCGTAGGATTCGTTAACCATTCGTTTAAGGAGGTTGAGCGTGTTGTTTGTTTTGGGTTTTGTAAATTCCAGAACAATGGACGTGGGTGTGGTTTGGGTCTGTGAGGGTGATGAAAAATCAATCCATTAGAATAAAGTTAGGGACTGAAAATGAATATCTATGATGAAGAAGCAATCCATCTTCACAGATCCATTTGGAAATGAGGTTCCATAAAAATTGATTTCGGGTTTTGACCAATTTGTTCATCAACGGTGGATAAATAATGAATTGGTTTTTTATTCACATAATCAATTGGTTTTAATTTTATTCAAAAGAATGAATTAGGTAAAAGTGGAATATATAGCACTACTATGCAAATTCGATGAATAATCAAGGGTAAATATGTCATTAGTTGTAGTTAATGAATCACGTGACAGGCACGTGACCGAGTTTAACTGCCAAAACTAACGATGACTTAACACAAAACCAATCTTAACAAAAAAGCTTTTAACTTATTTGTATTTTGTAAGATTAATCCTACTTACAAATATTTTTCTTCACATGTAAAAAGTGTGGATTATAGATCTTTTGCTCAGAGCATGAGTGTATGTCATATAGATTCAACGTTAAATTCTGATATACTGTTAAAGTTCAACACATACGAATATTTAAATTAACAGGTGAAAACACAGATATGCAAATTAAATTAAATTAGTGAATGAATCTATATTATTTTTGTTGGTTACCGAAAATAATTAGATGGATGATGTACGAAATCAACTCGAGGCCTTGCTTTCTTAGACAATTAATAAAGAATTATTTGGGATGGGAATGTTGATTAGGTGGTTAAGTAGGATTTAATTTATTGGGATGGATCATTCCATTTCCTTCTTTACGATAAAAGTTGGCGATGAAGTAAGCAACAGCACTTATGTTGCTGTCATTGGATCCATCCCCGTTTTCCAAATGTCTCAACTATATATTTCCTTCAATTTAAAACAAGAAACTATAAAGAAATTGGTATACAGTTGTATAAAAATGATCAACTATTCATTCAATTTAAAATACGTCTAATTTATAAACATTTGCCAATTTGGACCCAAAACTTCTCCAACGCGCAAAAAAAGTTTCCAAATTTAGTTCATCAAATTGATCAATTTTTATAAATAAATAACCCATTTCACATTAGTATAATCTGTAATTGCCTATCATTACTAAATTTCTTAAGAAAGTGTGTATCTCAAACTGCTAAAGATATTCCATCGCTTAGAATAGACTTATAACTTCATCACGCATATTCTTCAAATTGGGGATCAATTATGCATTAACTCATAATTTGGATCATATAAGTTCATATTGGACTGAATAAATATTCTATTATGTTCATTTGTAATTACAATTTATTCATCCATAGTTATAGATGCTAATTTATTTATTTAAAATTTGTAAAATATGATGTATAAATTAATTTCGGTTTACATCTAATAATAATAATTCTTATTATGCCTAAACTGCTCCCCTGGCCTACGTAATAGCTATCACCATCACCATCATTTGTGAATTGGCTTAAAGGATAGAGCCAGTTGTTTAGTTGGGAGATTTATCATTTAAGCATGTGGCTAATAGGACAACTTTGTGACCAAACCATTTGAATTCATGTTTTTGTTTCTATCTCTTTTACCAAGCATGGCAAAGGCTACAGTCTAGGTCTCTAGCTTCACCCCATACTAATCTATATTTACATGGAACTATGGAAGTTAACTTTTTGTCCTAACTTATAAAATGGCAATAGGGTAAAGTTTGAAATGTGAACAATGTAAATTCAAACATAATAAAAGAGACATTTCATTAAAAATTTAAAATATGATGATGATAGTTATAAGAATTGAAATCAATAGTTTCGTCTTTTCGTGAAAGCGTAGGCTCTACCTAATCATCGGTTGGGGATTTGAGGCGATTTACTTTCACATGGAGACTGAGTTTTAGTGAGATTTGTGGGCTTGGGTGGGTTAGCCTTTAGGCTTGTAAGGGTATATGTAAGAATACCCGTACTCTCAATGATAATTTTAAAATAAGAAAAGATTCATCATATTTAAAACTATGATTTGCATAGAATAGTGAGTCTCTAGTCAAACGATGATATAAAAACATGTTGATCAATATTTAGTTTACACCCTCGTGAACTAAAAACTCATTTACATCTTTTCATGTATACGAAAACACAAATAATGTGAATGTTTAGACGCAGGTGTTAACATCTCACGAAGTATTTTCATTTTCAGTTTGAGTTTATTTTTTGAAAAATAACATCTTTGTGTAGTTAATATCTTCTCTTCTACACTTGTAAACACTACACCTAACACAAAAGGGGAAAGTAAGGACACATGCCTCTCACTGATTCCAAACTGAAAACCTACTACCCCTAAGCCCTAGCTTACCCATGGAGGGGAAATTAAGGATTTCCAAAGATACAATAATGACAAATTGAATGACTTATATGATCACTGCTATTGGGTTTTCTAGCCATGTGCTACATACATATATCATGCTATTATATATACCACCAACTTCCCTCATTAATGATGATGATTTTGGTGTGGTATCACATGTACATGGAAGAATTTGTACATATTGCAAGTGTAGTACATTTGTGTACACCCCTCGTGAACCCGAGAACTTCTAAACACGAAAAGATCAAAAATTGATAAGTAAATTATTTTGCAGAAATTTACGAGAAAACTGGCCGCAAGATCCCTCTTTTATGATTAAAGAAAATTTTAATTTTGTTATTCCACACAATAAAACTTTAATACTCGTGCCACAAGTTCAGACTAATGCTTACAGCCGCGTTAAAACAAACAACGTTGAAAGTTACGCATGACTCCAAATTTCCAATCCGAAATAATTAAATACCGGTTGAATGATTTAGTTTTTAAAAAATACAATAAAAATAATCTATAATAATGTGGGTGGTGGTGATGGATCCATTTGCGGAGCCGGCTAAAAAGAAAGGTCCGTTTGACAAACGCCAAAACAATGAAACCCTCTTCATATAAAATAAAATCCATTTAATGTCCATAATGTGAAATGCTATATTTTCTATTTCTCTTCTCTTCCTCACCATTTCCTCTCCCTCTCAACTATACAAAAAAATCCTTTACTTGTCTTCTTCAATCTCTCTCTCTTTCCCTTTTATTTTTTTTCCCGTTTTCTTGACCTAGCTTGTTCGATCCACTTTTCGATCAAGAAGATATATGGATGATTCGGAGAAGCAAGGGAGCTCGGAGGCCTCGAGCGAGGATGAGCGAAGCAGAAAGCGCTCGTACGAGTGCGCCTTCTGCAAGAGGGGCTTCACCAACGCGCAGGCCTTGGGAGGGCACATGAACATTCACCGCAAGGACCGTGCCAAGGCCAAGCAACATGTTACGGTACCTAATAATCCAAGTAACAAGTTTCAACAAGAATTGTTTAGCCCTGCAATAAGGCCCTATGTACCTTCCAATATTTCTAGTGGACCGGCCATGTTCTTGGAGGCTTACCACGCTTGTTTTATGGCACCGCCGGTGCCTAGCCCTAGCCCTAGAATATTACACCCACAATATGGCTACTATGGGTCTAGTACTAGTGGACCCGCGTCTTTGGGGGCGAACGACGAGCTTTTGGGGGCGAATTTGAGCCTGGGATTGGGTCCGGTGGCGATGGAGAGTGATAATCTGATGAATAATAGGTTCATGAGGAAAGAAGATAATGAAGTCGACTTGGAGCTTCGACTTGGTCGACATTTTCCCTAGTTCATCATATTTATATCTTCAGCTGGCTGATCAAGGTAAATATGTTAATTAATTAGTACTATGTTTTTAAGTATATATGTTAGAATGATCAAAGATGGCTTGTTAATTTTCAGCATTTTCTTGAACATCAGAATGCTCTTTTAATTAAGGTTAATTTTTGAGATTTTTTAGTAGTATATATGTCATGAACAAACTCATCTATATATATATCCAACTCATTGTTATTACTAGTTGTATATATCATCCCTCTAATTTTTATTAACTTCTGCTAATTATCTTACATGTGTATTTATTAGATTGTGTTCTCGAATTTATACATTTTCACACTTTTGATTCATATGCGAATACATTCACAGGGGTTCTTAGGTCGTATCTTAATTTATTGCTTAACCAGTCAAACACGTGAACTTGTAGTTTAGAGGACATCTTAAAATGCATTCAAGGCTTCAGACAAATATATATCATATCATGTTTTGCATGTATATACAGTTCCATCATAATTTATCATTTCTAAGCTACATTCCATTGAGAATTATATCTGTTTATCTTTTTCTTTGTTTAAGGGATAGTATTATGAGTATATCTCTATACATAGCAGCATGCATGATCAGAAATTTTTTTTGGTGAATGTTATATGAGTCTCTAAAAGAATTGCTTCCTTTCTATAATGTACATAAGTTTTATTAGGAGATAAATTAATCAGCATTTAAATCAAGACTATATAAGAGCTTAATGGGAGGATAGTGCATCTGCATCTGCATATATATATTAGACTTCAATGTTGTTAATTTTTATCAACTATAAAACCATAATTAAATGAAAAAAAATTACTGGTACATCAAATAATTAAGAACATGTGTGAATACAAATTAGAGTTGTCAATTATGAAGACATTTGGACCCTTGGAAAAATTAATGCTGGTGTGTAAGTGTTAACATCATGGATTATGCTAATTTGGGAATTGTTGTCTTTGGCTTCCACTTCCATATCCACATTACTCAATATGGCATTTTGTAGTTGAGAAATAATATATTATAGCAAAAAAGTAGCTGATGATGATTAATTTTCATGGCTTCTTCTTCTCATTAATTCATGCATGTTAATTCTCTAGAGTCTATGATATATAGGATTTCCATATATATATATGACTCCATTTTTGGATATATAGCTAGACTGTATATATAGCTCCAGAATTACCTTGTGGCACAAGAAATTAATTAGGGTTGCTTAAGACCTGTACACAATTACTAGAATTGGAAAGTCTTTGTTGTCTTTGTGCATGTCACCTTCAATGGGTTGCTCTTTGAATTTGCATTATGAAATTTCTGTTTATTGACTTTCAAAATCAAGGGCCATATATAGGATCATTATTGTTTTGGGGATAATTGTAGTTTATAATACATAAATTGCTTGCATGAGCAAAATAAATGGTTAACTGATTCTTTAAATTATGCTGACCCTTAATCACATATTCACATGTCAAATAATTGTTTTGTATGTTTACTCGGCCCAACTTTACATAATTACTCAACAAAGAAAATGCACAACTTTTAGGCCCATAATAATAGTCTTGTCACCCAAAGCCCATTGTTGCATCTGTATTTTCAATTTAGGTAGTCTAATAATGAGCTCATATGCAAAGTTTAACTTAGTGGTGTAAACGAAATTAATCAAAATCATATTTGTTAAAGCTCGGGTTGGTTTGAAAAAATATTATTTAGCTCGAGTTGTACACGGACTTGAACGAAGCTGCGTAGCTCGAGTTCAGGTCAAAATAAATAATCAGGCTCAAATTTTTTTAGAAAAGATAATTATTAAGTTTGAATTTAGGTCAACTCAATTTAGTTTGTTTAGTTTTAACCATAAATCTTTATTAATTTTTATTTTAATTTGAATTACAATAAATAAAATACAATTAATGAGTTAATTATTAAAACAGTTAGCTCGCGAGTCTATAAGATCGTGAATGATTGGACTCAAATTCGACTTGTTTACACAAATTCAATTTCCAACTCGAATTTGTCTCAAACTCAATTATAAAATACTTAAATCAAATATTAAATAAATCAAGTTCAAACACGGCACCAACACAAGTTGGACTAAACGGTAAAGAATTCACTTAACATATGTGAAGTCCTAAATTCGAATCCCTTTGTAAATTGTTTCTACGGATGTTCTCAAACTTTCTCAGTAAGATATTGTATAAATAGTGTTATATGTAGAGAAATTAAACTATTTTCTTCATAAAAGTCGAGAAAATAAGTTTAAATATGTCATAATTTATATTAATACAATTAGTGAAAATATAATTAATCATTATATTCATTAATTAAAACAATACTTCAACCACATTTTTGACTAATTTCTTCTAAATAATCTATGTAAATAAATATCGTGTATAGTAATTATAATTACTGTATAAAAAAAGTTTTAACTTCTTAAAAATACTAGCTGAAAGTCTCGTTTACAAAATTACCCCTAAGAAAATGTCTCTGGTTAAAAAAATTCGTCTTAAGCCCCACCAACCATAGTCGGTCCTGATTATATGAAGGCTTTATCACTTGACTCACAACCTTCGATGTGGAGGGAGTGATTGTCAGTGTCTTAATCTCACGTTATATAAATGTGAAGTTAAGAAAGAGAGTTATTATGCATTTCTTTATAATTCTTCTATGTAATAAGACTTAGTTTTCCACTATATGTATCTGCCATAAATTTCTCAAATGTCAAAACTTAACATGTGTGAAATTCTATTTATAGACTATAGTGCATCTCTTTGGGGAAAAATAATCGATAAGGTATATTATGATTCTTTCAATTAGATTAGTATGAAATTGATGATCTTAATTACAAACAATTGGGAATATGGAATTGGACATCAAAAACACATGCTTCATAAATACAAATTGGGTAGAGATGCAATAATAGAAAAGTTAGGCCATGTTTTTTTGTATTGTGGTTGTGAATTATATGTATAAGATTGTATAGTAAATGTATAAGTTGATGAATATAACTCAACTTTCATGGCCCCTACCTCTCCTCTATATCCATGCTTCTTCTAAAAAATTCAACAATGACAGACTCAGAACAACAGCTTCGTTGACAATAACGTTTTGACACAAAACAAAGGACCAACACGACACGACAATTATGTTGGTTTTGCATTGCCAACAATCCGACCATCAGAAAGAAATATGACAACAAACCCATAAGAGGGCATTATGGGCCCAACTTTCATGGACAACACACTTCACCTTTCTTATTTTTATTTTTATTGTATGTTCCTCTTTTTTGGTTACAAAAATAAGTATTTAAATTTTAGTGATTGATTTTTCAGTACTAATATTATGCCCAACGCAAAACTTGTGATTTGCTCGTAGGAAAATAGTGATTCACATGTGAATTTAAAGTTTTACATTGGAAGAGTATTGAGCATAAGAAGGGTTTATATATACATTAACCCTAAACCTGATAGACTGGTTTTCTTGGTCAAAAGTGAGCTCTAATGTGTATATGAGTTTCCGTGAATGCTCATTCTAGGTAAGACCCGAATCTCCCCAACAGAGGTATCAAAACATGGTTCGGTAAACTCTCATAGTAAAAGTGGGTCAGGTACTTCTATGATTGGTAAGACCAGGATCATGATCACCCTCTCTTATTGTGAGGCCCAGATTGGATGAAAATGTCCTTGTGAGATTGAGTAGACAAGTAAAATTTGGGTTTAGGGAGCTTCAGCCCGATGTAATGGGACTCTATAGAGGGAGAAATTATCAGGGAGATTCAGCCCGATGTGATGGGACTCTATAGAGGAAGAAATTATTAGGTTCACATGTGAATTCAAAGTCTTACATGGAAAATTACAAAGTATAAAAAGTGTTTACATATACATTAGACTCTATACCTGACACGCTAAATATCAATAAATTTTCATCTAAAAAACATGCGATTGTTAATTCCAATCTTCTGATAATCATACATGTACCAATACTTAATCCATGGGTATTGGACTATAAAGGAACAAGCCTCCAATTAAGACTAAGGAGTGGTCTAAGTTTACGACCGATCATTAATGTCCTTTTCTCAACAAGTAACAGCACTTGAACACATATTGACACTTATGTCAAAAGAGACTCAGTGTAGAATTCAAATACACCCTCCCCCCAACCAAGTGTGCCCAAAACGCCCATAATTAGTGTCAGAAATTCGTGCTAAAATGAAAATTAAATAATTAATAGCGACGAGAGGTGTTCCGTTCAAAGAGACATAAGGTATGACTATATACGTGGCAGAGATAATGACGGAACCAGAAGTTTTCAAAACTAAAAATACTTGTTGTAAAATAAGTCTAAACTTTAAGCAACTTGATCGACTGACTTCTATATATTGGTAATAGTTTCAGTAAGGGTTAGTTACACTTACTCGTAATATATAATTACTGATTTTACATTTCACTGCAGTTATTATAACAGTTAATTGTGTTTTTTACACTTTAACTTTTTAAATGAATTGTCCACAGACACATAACTCTATTTTGTTTGTTTCTTACCATATGCGGACTCCTAAGTTTAAAAAACTTGCACATCAGTTTAAAATAGATTTAAAATAGATGGAAATTGAATTCCATTCATGAAAGTGTCAATCACTTGGATGGTATTTTTTAAAAATAATTAGGATTTTTACCTTTTTTAAAAAAATCAAATCCTAACTTTAAATTAAATAATTTTAAAAAAGTTTTCAAAAATCTCCACAAAATCAAATTTTAATAGTTAGAATTTTTTATAATAAATTATTAATTTTTTAAATGCATTAGGTACGAGTCAGGTAGGATATATGTATATCTGTATTCGAAAAATACCTGTGAAAATATCTATATCCTTTCACTTTCGGGTATTGTATATCCGCTCTGATCGAATCGGGTACATCGAATATTCGCCGGGTTCGGATTCTTTTGCCATCCCTAAGTGGAAAAGGGTCATACTTGATAAGGGCACACAACATGCATCTTATAAGGCATTGCGTCAGTGTACTTTTGCATTGTGGATTATGTTACCGATGACGTCATTTCAGTTTCTTATGTTGAATGATCATTTTATGCTAATCTTGATTCACATATCGCGATATTCTATCTTTCAGAAAGTAACAAGATCTGAAAAAGAGAAATAAACATCTATTTTGTTGTTAGATAAGCTTGTAGATAAGATTTGTAGAGTCGAATTCTAATATCACTTATTGGGTCAAATAAAATTTATGCAACTAAATTCCTATGTCACTCGTTGTAGAGCCCTAAATTACATCTTAAATATGATATGGTTGAAAAGTATTTGCTGAAAATTAAGATTTTTATTGCAAATAAATGAGATAAAATGTATCATTTTTAAATTTTTTTAAAACATCTAATTTTATGATGCAAACAAGTTTAGCTACATCCCAAAAAGAACAACAACAAAGTTCGGTGGAACAAAACCCTCATTTGAACCCCCGAAATCGGGAAACTTACAACAAACTTGGCTAACATTACATCCAAACACGATTCAGTAGCAAGTATAGTAGTAATAAAACGCTGAACCATTAAGATCACAGATCAGAGACAAATCGACTCGAACCAATTACCATTGTGCAAAGCCAAGACCTCCAACTCGACTGGCTGGAGAAGCCCCGTGATCCCAATACAGAACGCTTTAAACAGGGTTCCTCGATAACCCCAAAGACAAATCGACTCGAACTAATTAACATTATGCAGAGTCATGGCCTCCACCTCGATTGGATGGAGAAACCCCGTGATCCTACTGCAGAACGCATTAAACAAGCTTCCTCGATCAACTATGCAATCAATATCCTTACTCCAACGCTGGCGATCGACATCTCTAAAGGAATCACAAATCTTTAATAATTCAAGTCCTCCAAGCTCTTCGTGCTTACCAGGATCAGTCCAGCGATGCTAGAGAACCCCTATTCACTCCCAATACCGAAACCTCAAACAGAGATTGAACACCGAAAAAACAACCAAATCAAACGGGATGAAAAAACCAGCCGGACAGGGATCGACTTTCGTTGTCCAAAATTACTCCCTCGAGTCACCACTGTTGTCAATTGATAAATTAAAATGTTGTTAATATATTTCATTTAAAAAATTGGGAAAATTGCAAAAAATGTCCTTCACTGTGTTTTTTTTTGCACAAACTCTTCATTCATTGTATTTTTGCAAAAACTCTCTCTCATTCATGTTCAAATTTGCACCGTCTATGTAAATCTGTGAAAATTAACAGAAATGTCATTTAAGTGTTGGACGTTTAAGTTAGCACGTTTAGGGGTGGGCATGGGGTCAAAAATCAGGGCCAAACCGGTCAAGAATCGGACTGGACCGGACTCAACGGTTCTCCATTTTAAGAACCAGAACCATTACCCACG
>JAYMTP010003383.1:0-17136 GCA_036897365.1 Geranium brycei | reverse complement strand
AGTGCAACCTAAACCATAAATTGTATAAACGAGAACAACCCTAAATCCAAAAATTCATCATAAACTTACAGAGAATCTCACACAACCAAAGAACCTTCGACCTGGATTTTCGTTGGTCCATGAAGTCCGAATTGGAGCTTCAACTCCACAATAACACTCGGCCCTTCCGTTGTTCTCCAAACCTGGGGAGCCGACATTGTCCTCTCTCTCGTTCTCCTGACATCGTCCTCTCGCTCGCTCGCTTCTGCCTCGGTCCATTGGTCCTCTCTCTCATTCCCCCGACATCGTCCTCTCTGCTTCTCAATCTCTATCGCATATTAAACGATGAAGAAGAAGAGCAATCCTGGTATTTTATGGCATTATAGCCCTCACGTGATAGACACGTGACCACATATTCGTCAAAATTGTAACGCCGTCTGTAGAAGTGCCAATTTATACAACTTCAGGTGCCTCTGAAGCCAAATAGAAAAGTCGGGTTAGTTAAGTGCAAAAGTTGTATTCTTCAGGGTACCTAAGTGGATTTTTCCCATATATATAGGGTATAAATCAGGTGAGAACCTGCAGCTAACTTTAGAACCTGAGAATTAGTCCCAACCGTTCGATCTCGCTGATGAGATAATTGAATTTTTTGGCGCAAATAATCCAATTGAGGGCACAATCATCATTATACATAGTTGACATATATAATATCTCTTGATTAATTACTTTCCTTTTTTATTTGCGGAATAATATACATTAATTACTTTCTTTTTTTTACTTTTTCCTTATCTCTTTTTATTTCTGTTGAATAATATATGGACAAACTTTTTCTGATATGGACATAATTCACTCACAGCAGAAAGTTATAATAATCGGACATGTATGACTATGTTTTTCACATAACTTGCAATAGGATATACCTGTCCTAGTGTGAACATAGTTCACTTCTCGACGGACAATATTAAATACTTGAGTGATAAGCATCAACCCTATTTTTCATAATATTTGTTATGACATACATGTTCTGCTATGGACATATATGTTCTGGTGTTCTCCATTATCTTCTGGTGGACAAACTTCGTTCTGGTATGGACATAGTTCACTTACAAACGGACATAGTAATCATGCATGTATGATCATGTTTTTACATGATTCGTGGTAGGATATACATATTCTCGTGTGGACATAATTCACTTCTCGACGGACAATATTAACAACTTTAGTGGTAAGTACGAACTCTATTTTTCATAATTTTGTTAGGACATACATGGTCTGTTATGGACATAGTTCAATTCGGGTCGGACAATATTGGTACTCGTAATTGTAATGACGAGGCCATATTTTGTTTGTTATTAATTTAGAGGACATTTTGTATTTTGTGTTCGACATAGTTCACTTAGAGACTAACAAATGTAATGACCATTGTATATATTCGTAAATATTAAATTTAGGAATCTAATTTACAATAAATTATATCTTACATGTAAAATTATAATTTTAGAAATAAATTAAAAGAATCTAATTAACTCTATTATTTATATTTGATCCTACGTGTAATTAGGTTTGGATATTTTGTATTCCCAAACTAAACCTCATTGAATATATATGCCGTTTTTTTTTTATTTAAACGCATGAATCTCTGACGTTGAATGCACAAAGATCAGATGATCATGATCTATTCTCATGTTCTAACATAATTATAGGTTTTCAGCCGAATGCATCCCTATGTATATATAGATTTCACCGGAAGATTTGTAGTTTTGTAAAAGTAGAAGACAATTATGTTCCTAAATCGGACACGTAGACGATATTTAATGTTTAGGAACACGTAGACGATATTTAATGGGCCCAATAGCCAAATAAAAGCTCCGTCGTGCACACAACTCCGACCCATTACAGTATTCATTATATATGGACCACCACATAAGCCCAGCCCAGCCCGGCAGTGACCAGATACAGATCCAACCCGCACTGACCGACCTGAGTTGGGAAGATAGGCGCTGTTGCTGCAGGTGGCACCACATGAAATGTGCCCTTTTCACTTATCTTATCCATATACGATAACGATAGTGATCGACCTTAATTTGTCCGATTGATCTTGATTTCGAGGTACTGATGTTGATGACATATTTATATATTTGTTTTTGGCGTTGGAGTGAGCAAAAATAAAATAATAGGAGCGAAAGCAGACGTGTCAGCCATGGAAGGCTCCGTGTCGCCACATGCCTTCTCCAACCCTTCTTCTCCGTCTCTCTCAAATCTCACATCACCGCTCTCTCTTCCTCTTCCCCACTCTCTCACCTCATTCGCCTCTCTCTTCCTGTTTTAGGTGAGTCAAATACAGCGATCGCTCTCTCCTCTCCTACCTCTATTTTCTTCAATATCTGCTCCTTTTCACTGTCTTCTATTTATGTCTCACATTATCAGTCTTCCTTTATTTCTTCTGGGTTTAATGTTGCTTATTCATAAATGTACCCCTTACGCCTTTCATATACTACATACATATTCAGCTTACCTATTTTCTGTTTTATTTTTGTTCGTTTGGTTGGTTGGTTGTGTAATTTGTGAATTCTAAGTTTTATTGGACATTTTGAATGCTTGTTTCTCTGTACATCTTCTTACCCAAGTGTTGAATCCAATTTAATGCATGTCCCTCTCTGGATTATAACCTTCTAAATCTAGCATCACAGTGTTATGTTTCATAGCTCTAGCATTAAAATAACTGCTGCATTGGTTTGCTTGTGTTATGAGCTGATTAGTTGATTTATACTTTCTCTAAGACGGTATTCGTATGATCTGCTCATTTTCTAATCAGTGACAGTTGAGCACCTGAATGCATTTTAACTTTTGGGCTAGATCAACAATCTATATAATCTCCATCAGGTACTCGTCTTATGTTTAGCAATTGCCACATTACTTGTTTTTTCTCTAACACGTGAGCAGTGTTAGAATTCACCACTTTGCAATCAAATTGGTTCAAGTAATTTTTACTTTAAGCTTTTCAATTTCATATATGCAGAGTTTGCTAAAACTGGCGTATGGGCATGTAGAGGCAGATCTAATGGCTTTGTTTCACGAGTTACTCGCTACCATAATACTCTGGGTGACCTGGCCTTTCACGCTCTTCATATCGGGCTGCAAGTTATGCGTGAGAACATTTCTTTTTGTTTTCAGAACTTGGGTAGAGCTAGTGAGGCTCCCAATATCTTGGACAGTCGCCGTTATGTCTTTCCCTCTGCGAGTTTTCACTGCATTACAAACAGAAAAACGGGTTTGTACCAGTCTCCGGACTCTACTAATATTTGTTATGTTCTCCATTTACTTGTGTTGATAAGTGTGGGTCCTTATTTTAAATGTTCATTCGATGGACATTTGTACATGCCGGGTTACTCCTGCAGGTAAAGGTTTAAAGGAGTTAAGTTAGAATCTAAGCATGCGAATTAGAATTAGAAAGAATTGATAAGGGAAAGAGGAATAATTTCAGTCAGTACAATAACTATCTTACATAAAAAATAGCAAACTCTTCAAACAGAGGATAAACCACTAGAATTTTGTACGATAATTGGGATTTTAACATGTACACATTGAACATACTGCCAAGGGGCTAGTTTATAGAATTTGCCTTATAAATAAATAAGAAAAGGAGAGAACATTTTAGACATGTGTGGCCTTCAATATCACTAACACTGCACAATGAGTATTAATTTATATAATCAACAGCCCTGCAAATGGAAGAAACTAGTTCTGCTTGGCTCAGTTTGTTGTAGGTCAACTCTAAGATTGCATTATGTACTCTTTCAGGAGCCAATTACCACATTTAAGGAATATCTGATTACTAAACTTCTTGATAGACGAGAAGAAATTCTTTGGTTGTTGGTATCTGCTGTTTGAAGTAATTAAGCAACCATTTCGTAGCTTTTATCAGCCCATTCCATTCTTGCAGCACAACATTTTATTCTTTGTCCGGTTTCTGTTAATTCCTTTATGATTATCTAACCTGAAGAAAAACACGAGTCTTCATACACATCTCTAACATGTAAAAAGAGGAACAATCCTCCCCTGATTTGTTGGTCATGTGAGAATGATTTTAAAATGCAGCTGGAGCTATATCTTCGCAAAATTCAGATTGAGGTGGAGAATCTCATCTGGGAGAGGAAAGAACTCCAGGGGCATCTCCAAAAAGCTGTAAAAGAACGCAGAATCATGGAATCTCTATTGACAGATCTTGAAGAGGAACATGAGAAGGCTATTGTCAAGATTGAGCTGCTAGAGGCTGAGGTAAACTTTATATTTTGTGCAAGCCCTGATCAATGCAGCCCTCTTATATTTACTGCTCTGCCTCACATATAGGTCTGTACTTGCCATATATCTTAATATAACACTTAGTTCTAAATGTTATAATATGAGTAAAAAATTTGGGTTCTGCCAAAGAGATGTATAGTATAATATCAACCAATCAATTTTGCTGCACTTTCACTGGGTAAAGAATGTTTCAATAGAAATTCCTGGAAGTGAACATAGCTCTGCATGATTTCAGTCATTCGGTGCACAACCATAGAAGTTGCTCTCTTTTGTGCTCTTCTCAATTGTCTATAAGCTCTTGGACATGTATATATCTTGAACATGTAACTCTATAAACCAATTCTGTTTTCCAACTCTTCATTCAGGTTGGGGAGTTGGCAAAGGGTGGTGTGATTTACTTAAAATGCAAAAAGCTCCCCAATCATAAACATGAGATATAAGTTTTAACTGAGTTTGCATGCTGTGACAAACCATGTAAGTACCATAACAAAAATATTAGCCTAAGCTATCATTAATCTTCCAGTACTTGGCTTGTTTTATAGGGTAAGTCTTAAAATGGTAAAAAGTATTCTTGGTACGAGGAGATAAAAAGTGGTTAAACCTTATATGTATTTAAATATTCTTTTATCGTTATGATTGTATCATTTTCTACACAGCTTACAACATTTCACTCTTGTTCATGTAAATTATACTTGCTTGAAAGTATGTCCTACTCCTCAGACTTACACTTGACCTTGTACTGACAGTTGCGGGTTTTGAAAAAAGAAAGTTTACGATTGAACGAGAATCAAGGCAAAGCACATTCCAATTCTAAAGGTCAGTTTGGCTTGGGCGATATCCAAAACACAGCCACGTTGGAGAAACTCGTTATTTCCCATGAAATCACATCATGCAAGCCCCGGTATCTCGCTGATAGAGAAGCTTCTGATGAAATGCTCGGGTTTGTTAAACCCGCACCAAAATCCAGAGGGCCTATAAAGGCATTTAGAGCGTATCCAGACACGATAAATCTTGAGCAGAGGCGCGAGGTTGCACTCTCGCAGAGTCTTTTTAGTGCCATGCTATCACTTGTGGTCGGATTGATTGTGTGGGAGGCTGAGGACCCTTGCATGCCCCTTGTGGTGGCTCTCTTCACAGTGGTTGGCATGTCGTTGAAGAGCGTGGTTCAGTTCTTCTTCACCATAAAGAACAAGCCCGCATCGGACGCGGTCGCTCTCTTGAGCTTCAACTGGTTCATTCTCGGCACTCTGACCTACCCGACTCTGCCGAGGGTTGCCCGCATGCTGGCTCCAGTGGGCTTGACCGTTGTGGATCAGGTACTAAGCTGGCTTCGCATCTCTTCCTACTAGCTACCATGAATTAACAGTCGCTTTAGCTGCAGGATCATGTAGCATAAACCTTAAGCCATGTCTCTTGTGTTAATTTAATACAATTAGCCTTTGTTGTTAATGTACACTTGCGGGACAATTATGCCTAGGATGTGGTCATGTTTCGGGAATTGGTCACTATGATTCTCAAATGTGAGGTACCATAACCAAAATCTTAGATCTTAGATTTTTTTACGGTTTGCTTAATACCGTCCATGACTTCGGCCAGTTCTTCGGTTTTAATCGAACCGAACTGCTTGAATTTGACTATTCATTTTAGGCTCAACTTATAGGCTAAATTAGGCCTATAAATGGTATTTTTCAACTAATTGAATTTTATTTCATGTAATGTAATACTAAGCATGTATTTGAAATAATAAATTATACAATCCAACTGATGGAGTGAGAGAGGGACATGTGGGAGGATGAGGATGAGATTTACCACAGTTTCTTGTTTTGTATAATAAGATCACTTTCAATGTAGCTCTGTACATTGAAATTAATGGAGTGTTACATTGAAATTAGAATAAATAACTATTTTTTCATTTTGAATTTTAACCATTTTCTCTCCATATAAGTTATATGTACTTTAACTATACAAAATTTGTAGGAGAGAGAGAAGTGAGATCAAGCAAACTAAAAAATAATGTAGTAGTAGAGAGAGTGTGGAGAGTTATGAAAAAATGTGGAAAGCTTGTTTCATGTAAAGAGAGAGAAGAAATGTGAGAAGCTCTCTATTATAAGTCAAGCAAGAAACCTCCATTGAATTCATTATTTTACATTTTAAAAAATTATTGTAAGGAGTCTATTGGACATGCTCTAATCGAACTAAAATTTAATAATTCTCTAAAAATTAGAATCATATTAAATTTTTGTTCACAATTCTCAAAATTTTAAATACGATTCACTGTTCAGGTCCAAAATGAACACCCCTATGTTGATGCCACATTGCATATATGGAGTGACTCTGTAGAGTATTACTCCTCCAAAGGCGCAAGCAAATCCATTATTCGGGCTATAATGAAAACAACGCGTGTGACTGTAGTAGACAGTCGGTGGCATATGATGACGTGTGTGAAAGCGATTGGGCTATTCTAAACCAAACCTACCCCTATTCACATAAATTAGGGTTAACACTTAACACACCAACACATAATAGTATCGAAATGGAACACAACACACCTCCTCTCCTCGCGTCGCATCTCTCTCTCTCCACCAACGCTTGTTTTGCTCTCCGCCGCCGTCGGCCTCTAATTCGCTTGGTGCAGGTCGGGAACTGATTGGTGGTTGCTCTGCCGCGTGTCTCTCCGGTCGGCGGACGAATCAGATCCCGCCTTGCATCAACTGAATCCGAGACCGACAGGTTCATTCCATCTCAACTTCACTCTTAGATCAGCTTGCCGCTGCTGTGATTCCTCTTCATTTGGATTCACCTTCTTCACTTCATCTGCTTTAATTTGCTAGATTTATTTTGAGCTGCCTTTTCTCTGGATCTAATCCAATTTTTACTTTCTTCTGCTCAATTCAGATTTGTTTTTCTACATGTGCTATTGTCAGCCGCAAATAATATTGATACAAATGGCTTCATAGATTTTCATTTGAACTTCAAAAATAGGATAGAAAATGAAACATAGAATACCACTTGTGTATTCAGATTCACGAAAACTGACTGCCATATATAGTCAGGATATTTGTGAGTTAACTTTGAGAAATACGGGATTAGAAAATTTTAAATGCTTTATGTGTGGTGATTTATTCTGTTAGAGAATGGATTAACATTTTTTATTTGCTTCTTTTATGCATTCTTATTATGGATCTGCTTCCTGTATGTACATACATCCCAAAAAATTGATTCTAAGCCGTAACCACTGAGTCTCTAGCTAGCTACCAAAAGCTTTGAAAGCAAATCTGATAGTTTGTTTTAAATTGCATCTCATACAGTTGCCCATACCATTTCTGAGATAGTTAGCAACTTTGCAAATATATTCAGGCTTTTGGCATAACTTAACATTTTCTTTCATGTAAATGTGATGTATTAGTTTCTATTTAGTTATTCTTGTTTGATGTTTGTGATATGTCTATTACTTGTCATCAACTTTGGGTTTGTCATTTTGATTATGGACTATTGATGTCTTGGTAATGGTAAGGTTCTTCAGTCTATTCGTTGCATTTCCTTATTTGCAAGAGAAGGAAATACCATTATTATAATTTTGTTTGTTTGTTTTGCCATATGTATACTATTATTGTTGTTTATAGGCTTTTTTAAAATTTCTCTTTATGTCCTCTCTACATCTAATTGCTTCCTTTAGTTGATTAATGTACCTACCTACAGCATGTTTTTTTATAAAATATTGTGTGTAGTAGTAGAAGAATCTGGCAAGAATGGAAGAAAACCTGTTTTACTTGCTTGTTGCTGTGTTGCACCTTTTTTCTGGGATTTAATTGTGTTAGATATATGAAATAGATGTGTTGAATTTGGTTTAAGAACTGTTGATCCATTGATAAAAATTGAAAATGGTATCATGAAACTGCGTCTTTATGGTATGGGTTGATGTACACTTACAGACACTTGAGTTCACATTCTACTTGTTTTTCTTTCTCCAGTGTATATATATCTGATTATCTATTTTGCAGAGCCTGTTTTAGAGAGTACTCTAGAGTTTTTGTGCATGCAGCAGACAACAATCATTCATTTATACATACATGTGGAAAGAAGAACTTGTTTTCCCCAAAAGGTTAATGTTTTTCTGCTGAAACCAAAGGTGTGAGCATGAAGCTTTCCTTAACACTGTTTTTGCTGTCTGCAAAATATCCAATTTTCCTCCATTACACCTTGTGTCTATTAATACTATGTTTTCAAAATGCCTGCATATTCCTTAATTTTCTCAAACATGGATGGTCAATAAAGCTAGATCTGAGAAAACAGTTGCCATTCTTAGGTTCTGTCAAATGTCAAAGTTGCCACAGGAAATGTTATGTTTGTCAAAGATACCTGTCTAGTCTGGTGCCTGCCTTTTGTGTTGCTTTCCTCATCAGCCAGTGCATCTTTTTTCTTTTTTTAAGTGCTTTATTTCCTATTTTGTAAAGATTGCCAACACAATCTTTGTCCTTTTCCACTACTTTTCAAGCTAAGAAAAAGAAGATATGGAGGATGAAGACAAGTGTTTGTTTCTGTTCTAGGCATTGTTATTGGACGGTTCTTTGTTTTTGTATTCTTTCCTGCTTATTTAATGATATGGGATGAATGTGGAAGCATTGAAAGTGATGAATCTGGTCATTTTCTATTATAGCTGTTACTTTAGGTAAAATATTCAAGATGGCAAGATACTTTACTTTGGGGGCTGATCAAATACATTGCATATATATCACTGTTGCTGGAAAAAGCAAAGGCAGTTTAAGAGCATGAATTTCTTAGGCTATTCAGTCATTGAAAAGCAAGGAATATTTGGCAAGTTGGGCTATTCCCCCTCTTGTGGACTTATTTGGTAAGCTCAAAGTCAAATCCAGAAAACGCCATCGCTCGAAGGCTCCCTTAGCTCATGTTTTCATCCCTCAGTTTCCTTGGTTAATCGTCGCCGCCTCTCTTCCCGCTCTATGCAGCGTAAGAATAGCGCCCAGAGGCTGCTTTTCGTTCAGGATCTCCCTCCGGACTCCTAGATCTTTCTCCTATCTCTTCGAGCAACCTCCATGTTCTCTTTGACTCTGTTGCAAGTGCCAAAAGAACTTATGATTTTTGTAAATTCTTGAGCTTCACATCTAATGGCCATGACACATGCATGATCAAAATATTCCAATAAATTCAGGTGGCAATGCAGTCACCCTCCAAACCGCTCTTTAGGCTTTTTGTTTTATTATATTTCTTTCTTTCTTTCATCCCTTGCATTGTTATTAGAGTTTTTTTTCCCAGTTTGGGAATCAGCTCTCTACTATAATTGTCTTAATTGCTGATAAAAAAAGAAATGCAAGGAATAGCTAAAGTGAAAATTACCCTACCTCCAATTTGGATTCAGTATTTTCAATTTGGCGGTGTGGAGAATGATCTCGAGCCTGTTTTGTTATCATCTCTATAGAACAAAATATTGTGAACTGATGAAGACTAAATGTCCACAATCCGATAGGATTACTAAATCCTCCTTGCCATCCATAGCAAGGAAGAAAATATTAACATCTCAGCATTGACAGTTTTAGGAGGGTTTTCTCCGCCCCGATCCCCGACTTAAGATGTTATTAACAAGTTACTTTAATAAAATTTATATAACACAGCATATTCGAGGAACCCAGTCAAATTTGAACAAGTGAACACTAAAAGACATGAAAACGTAACACGCATTGAACAGTTTATGTAAACAAGTTTAATAACCTTAGTGGGCGCTATTCATTCACTTCTGTTACGGTTGTTTTAGCCTTTTTCCGGCATTCTGGTGGGTGATAACTTAACCATTAAATTCTCTTGCATCTAATATTTAGACAGCCCCGCCCTCTGTTTTTGCTCCACAACGCAAGGCTTAGAATATTTTAGATTATAGAAGATACTCAACTAGTGTATGTTGAACAATATTTGAAGCTCGGCCTAGTTAGAGCTGCTACACCATGGTCAAACCAATATCCTTATGTAATTAACTCCATAACTTATGAATGTTACTCCACCTTGAGAATCAAGGCATCAGATGGGCTGTTATTTCACCTGGAGAGAAGCGGAAAAAAACATCAGAAATGATAAAATATTATCCCAATAGACATATTAGTACTTACACAAAATCACCAAATCATCTATACATATACACGACTGTATCTATGTACAAATGAACTAGAAAGTGCTAACATGCATTCTCCTATCGTGCTCATGTTGACCTTGTTTCAATTTTAATGCATGTATATATGTCATGCGCATCATTTAATTGCATGTGCTCCAAGGTAGGGGCTATACACATTAATAGTAGAGGTACATGAAATTCTTAAGTGGAACTCGCCGCCATCAAATTACTTCACCTTCTGATAGAATCCTCTAATGCTTTTCAAATAAAAGCCAGAGAAACTCTATATAACGGAAACTTACATGCTTACGAATAATAAGTAGGATTATTATTCAATGCTCTATGGAAACCTAGGTTACGAGTTTACTATGCCACCCATTTGAAGATTAAAAGTAACACAATGAACTGTCTTGATTTATAGACAGTCAGGTGAACCATATGCATTTAAACAAAGAATGGTTTGCAGAATTCTTACCATGCATGCATTTAATGAAGTAGTCCAACTCAGAGAACCAAACTGTTTTCTGAAGCAAGGGAGGTGGTTGCTGATAAACGAAGAATGAAAACTGGTGATGATCAGGATCGTTTCTCGGCTTGGCCATCTCAACTAATCTCGTGTTTACTTCTCTGGTGGAACATGAGAGAGCATTCTCTCCAGCTAAAGCCAATCCTCGATCCCAGGCTGAATTTAGAACCTACACGGGAAACTGAGAACCTATTGATATCTATTCAAAATTATACTATACATTTAAGCATCAACCGATAACTAGAGAAGGAAGGAGAGAGAGCCTTGCATAAGATTTATAACAAAAAAAGGGGAAGACAAAATAAGTCGAAGTGGTTACCTGCCAACTCAAACCCTCAGTATCAGCCAATGCATTGTCATTTTCTACCTGCAATCCAGAGCAGACAAACTTCACAGTTACAGGGTATTTCTTAAGAGCCTCAAAAACTGGGGAGTATCCGTCTTGATTTGTAGGGTTGCAGTATCCAGCAGTCAACTCTGCTGCATGACTAGAAGTCTTGTACCACCAATAAACTGCAGGAACCTGCGCAGGAACATTTTTTTTTTTGTTACGAAGTATTAGATGCCCATCTGACATGTAATAATCTTGATTCTGAGAATCCACCACCACATTCCAGGGCTCCACATTCGACGCACAAAGCATTTCACCCAACTTTAAGGAGTGACGCCGTTTCATGTGACTACTATTGAAAGGGTCCTGCCCATACCTTTTATGGGTTAGAAAATCCTAACTTGCCAAATCAATTGCTGTATTTGCAAGTGTAATCCAAATTTCGAAGAGGCATAAGATATATCAACCTCAGTGATTATAACCCATACAGAATCCAACTCAAGTATATGATAACCCCGTACCCAGATCACATAAACAAGTGCAACCAAGCCATTTCCCAAACAAAGAATTACCCTACAATTGGAGGGAGTAATTCAATAATAACACACTTTAATGCATAGAGAATATAATATGCAGGCAAAGGCCAGATTAAATGTGACATTGAGGCTGCCAAACAATTATGGAAGAGAAAGCAAGTCCTAAATAGAACATAGCCCTATAGAGAAGGTTGGTGTCAAGCATAAGATGTAAGGGTGAAGCAGTAGTAGCAGAATGATTTTGATGATAATGATGAGGAAAGGAGTGAGGATGCAGAAACAAAACTGATAGGGATTGTTGTTGAAAAGGATGTACATATATATATGCATTTGCATTCACAAGATAAGTAAGGGAAAATGTTCGCCATGGAATGAGTAAAATAAAGGTAATAAAAATAGTTAAGATGAGTTCAGATGCACCGGACCTTCACAATCAATGCTACCTCCTCAAATGCAAGGCTTGCAAGAGACAAAACATTATCGACGTGATCTATTAGTGACTGGGCATACCAGTGAAGGAAAAAGCGCCCATAGTAGCTATCATAATCACCTCGTTCACAGAAGAATCCAGTTTCATGTGGCCTAGAATTATATTGACCAGCATTATCAGGTCCCCTAGCCCAGAAAGAGTGCCCGCGCATTTTAGCTGCTTTACGTAAATTGTGTTGCAAATATTTGTCATAGCACTGCAAAAAAGTAATGATAGTAGTAGGATGTTGGAAGTATAAGAACTAAAACTGTATGGTGTTACAATAAAAGAAATCTAATAGAATGTATGACTCAGATAAGGTGTCAAAATAACAAACACCCATTCAACTGACATGCTAAATGGTTTGTCTTCAATACAACCCATCAACTTATATGTAAATTTTCATGTGTGCTGATGAGTCATAAATACTGAAAGCTCATATGATCCTAGAGGCTCATATTTAATTATATTTGCTGCACGTCAGTATTTCCTACAAAAATAAATAAATAATTGGCCACATGGGTTCAGACATTAATGGATACCTGAAACTCACCAATGCCAGGATACTTCCAACCCATTCTTTCTGAAAAGGAAGGGTATTTTAGCTCCCCTGATGCCCCAAGCCCTATTTCTACAGCAGAAATGAGTCCCTCGACAAACAGGTCATCAAATTCCATACGGAAGCTTCTCATAAAGTCAAAATATACCTGCATATATGGATAATGTTAGTAAGAAAAGGAAACTGATAGTCAGACATTTAATGACAAATTTTGGTGCATGAAACACATAAAATTCCAATAAACATTGCAAAAAAGGTAGGCGACAAGAGCAGTCTGCCTATACAAAAAATGGCACATGAATTAATACCTCAATACCAGTTCTTCCATTTAGAACTCGTTCTCGGTCAATGCCAAAAGATAGACATTCTGTATTCCTCCTTCCTTCTCGATCAGTAAAGAATATATCCTGGTTGTCTTTTCCAATATCCAGAACCCACTGGGGGAGGGATATCAGCATATCAGTTGGCTTATTTTCTCCGTACTCATGAAACGCCATCACAACCTTCAGGGAATAATATCAAAATATATGAATCTATAAAGAAGAAGAAGATATATAACGTACACAGACATAAACTACATGTAGGGAATTTTTAAAGAAACTGAATTTGAAACAAGGAAGAAAGCACTATATACATTGACATATTCGTATTCATTGAGAATCATCTTGGATAACGGTGGAAGACATGGAAAGAGCGAAATAAACAATGATACTTTTACCCAAATGCATCATTCTAAATCAAACAAGAGCAAGAAAAATAGAAAAACTGCCAAAGGAGAGTTTTACTATTTGTATGTATTACATCAATACAAATAAGCTACCTGCAATTTTAGTTTGAACTCTCGGATGATGTTAAACAGATCCCTATACCCAGACCAGACATACTTTTGAGGAGTCCAGCTTTCAACAATACCCCACCAACAATATACAACAACACCATCCACATTTAAAGACTTCAAATGACTTAGCTCCTGTGTAATGCCTTCCGGATCAATCAACTGGCAGAAATTGTTGATAAGACCTGACTGTTGCAAAGTCCAAGGATAAGACAATTATTAAAATAATATAAGCAGATAATATGAAGAACAAATGATACACGTAGATCTGAAGAAAAAATGCAAAACATTTGTTTAATCACTTACTGCAAGCTTTACATAAACAGGAACATATGGAGTGTTTGAAAAATCATTCTCATGGTCCCCAGAGTGAACATCTCCTATAAGCTGCACCAGTTAATAACACAGTCAATCAGATGTGCACATAAAAGTGCAGTGGACAGTAATACTTAGATATGTTGCCGTTTGACTTAATAAAATCCCAAGGGCCTAATAACCGATTCACTCTCTCCTCAATTGAATGAGATTAAGCACTTTGATGTATTCTAAAAGAAAGGAGGGAATAGAGAAAGAACAATATAGGTCATTTCCCCCACTTAGACAAGCTCGGGATGGGTTTGGAGGGATGACACAGCTCCTCCATCTTCAGTTGTAAATTTAGTTTATCAATTTCCTGAATGATTGTATCTGCCTTACTTCATAGCAGAATTAAGTACAAAACAACGATCAATCTAGTTTATCAATTTCCTGGATGATTGTATCTGTCTTAATTCAGAACAGAATTAAGTAGAAAACAAAGATCAACTGTATAAATGAAATATGAGGTTTGTTCTGTTTCTACACCACTGGTCGCACACAGAGATTCCAATGAAGTGGAGGGATACTCACCATTCTCCTCTCTCCTTAGCTTCTCCTTCAATTTCGTGCTCTCCCTTAATACAGTTACCCTCTATATTATCTAAGAGCATCATGACTTAAAAGCTTTTGATCAATGAAAAGAGGAAAAGAAAGACTTGCTATGGGTGGCATAGATTCATAAACAAGAAAATGTAACAAACAAAAACCTCAAAGAAAGTGAAAAATAAACGACTAATTTGATCATTAGAAAATGGTTAATGTTAGCAAACAAGATTGGTAGTGGACCCTAGTGCTGAGTTCATCTGGATTCACCAAAACCAGAAATAGATGAAATGCATCATCATGCACAAGACTGTGACACAAAGTCATGACAAATTTCATACTAAATACGAAAACAGATCAGTCTTATGAGAGAGAAGAAGCAACTAATAGATTTCATCTGAACAATGAAACATTAAGCTACTGATAATAACAATGGAAACCACGAACAATCAACAGAGGTAAGTACCTGATCTGCCTCCAAACATTCAACGGAATTGATGGGGCTAGCACTTGCATACTTGTCGCCCTTGGTATCCCTCTCTGCGATCACAACAGAATCAAGGGACGCTGGAGACATGCTCTCATCAACTCGGAGAGCTGATGGTTGACAATCTAGCGCTGCTCTTACACTACAACTTCTCAAAGACGCACCAGACAATGGACTCTCAGTTGACCTAACGGCCTGTGCAACAAAATCATCATGAGTGGTTCAGATGCAAAACTGACTACATCTACGTGCAACTAAGATTCAAACCCAATGCTGCATGTGATGTTGCCAAATAGGAGTAACACCAACATCACCACCTCAACAGGATCATAATGATGGAGCTCATGAGCAATAACAAAGATGATGATATAGGCATCAAATTCAAACGCAATAGAATATGCTGATCTGAACAAATTAGCTGAAAAAACTGGGAGAAGGAGAAGGAGAGAGACCAATTGTGAGGGAGGCGGAGATTGGCGGTAGGTGGTGCCGTCGGGCTCGACGCTCCAGCCGGCCTCGCGAGCGAGAGCAGCAAGCACATCGTTCATGTCGGCGCGAGCAGGGAGAGGGAAATTGCCGTACTGGCGGAGGCCGGCGAGCATGCGGCTGGTGATGGCGCGGCGGTGGCGCTCTCGGAGCTTGGTGCGCTCCTTCTCCTTCTCCCTCTCCTTCTTGCCTTTGGAGTTGGGGCCCATGGAAGGCGCTGCCGAGGCGGTGGCTGCAAAGCCGCGGGGGCGCCGGAGCTGCGACTGAGGAATGGGGCTGGGAGATTGGAGCTGCTGGAGAGGATGGGGATGGGGTTGGGGTTGGGGTTGGGGTTGAGACAAGTGGTCGGAGCTGTGGTCGCTTTGAGGGTCCAGATCTTGTTTCAGATTGCTCTTCATTTCTGCAACATTTCACTCATCCATATGCATCTCTCTCCCTCTGTACAAGATCAGTTCAACTGTTGACACTCTCCAAACCTGAATATCTGAAGAAGAAAAAGATAGATCTCTTTTTAATTACTCTTATGCCCCCACTGCCCAATTCAATATAATAATTTAGAGTCGTTTTAGTATTTTAATTTTATGCCAAATTTTGTTGTTTGCCGCTAAACCTAACCGATTTTAAAATAAGTTTTTTTAACGATTATTAATACGATACGAATGTAAAAGAAAATTAGCTCGAATTTAATTTTTTTTAAAAACCAACCCAAAGGATATAGTAATGACGGCTTGTCAGAAAGACTTCCAAAAATCTGGATGGGACAGACCCTTTACTCATGATCCAATTAAATCGAAAAAGAGAGTATATGGGTAAAACATAGACCGCTTTGTTAGCATTACGCCTGAGAAACTCATTAACGAAGGAGGATCTCGCCGATAAGAGAAGACGAAAATCCTGGACAATTAAGCCCCGGGAACTGGACAGCAGGTCGGCCCCCTAAATAGCAACAATAAGGCTCTCATAGTTATTCTTGATTCGGACATTGGTCCACTGCTTCTCTGTCGCCCACATGATCTCCCTGACTGCTAAATCTTCAACAATGGGTGGATATATGGACTCTCTACCAAACACGCATTTGGCCGTTAGGACCTCCCCCTGCTGTTGTTACGTTTAGATTGGCTGTATTTTTTAGAACACAGAAAGATGTTAGTCGAGATGTCTGAAGCGTTAATGAAAGACATCTGTCGACGTAGTTTTAGGCAAGTTTCCGGTTTCGATTAGGATTAGTATATACGCGTGTTTACAACTGTAATGTTGCGATTAATTATTCCCAAAACGTGTGGGAGTATGGGAAAAGGAAGCTTGCATAAAGAAAGGAAAACCGTGAACGAAACAGAAACATAAGTCTGATGGAAATAGGGAAGTCCTCGAAGACGCGTAACTGCACTGAAAAGGAAACCCTAGCCGGATGTCAAGACTTCTTGTGTAGCTGCTATAAAAACCGGGGGCGTTCCCTTAGCAGCTTGACGTTCTTCTGGTCGTCCGTCTGGACGTTCTTCCTGGCGTCTTTCTGAACGTTCTTCTTGTGTAGCTACTATAAAAGTCGAGGGCGTTCCCTTAGCAGCTTGAGGTTCTTCGTGCACAAATTATTCAGAACTCCTAAGC
>JAYMTP010003382.1:0-17138 GCA_036897365.1 Geranium brycei | reverse complement strand
ACAGCATATAAAGTGCAATTAAAGTTGTTGCAAAAGTCACACCAAACATGAACTGGAAGAGTGTCACCATGTGTTTCATTTCATTTCATTCCATTTCATCAAATCCAAAATAAAATAAAATAAAATAAACTATATAAATAGCATAATTTCCGGAGAAACTCGTGAAATCGACTCACTCACTGAGATCACATTGTTTTCATCGCCTCCTTCACTCCTCACCACACTTGTCGCCGGAAAATGCAGCTCCTCCACTCCCCAACTCTCCGGCCGACGCCGACGCCGCGCAAATCCCCCATCACCGGCGGCTTCAGGCGGAGCCTCGGCTTCTCCGGCGCCGTCCGGGCCGCCTCCTCCGCCGTGTCCGCGCCGAAGCGCGAGACCGACCCGAAGAAGCGCGTGGTCATCACCGGAATGGGCCTCGTCTCCGTCTTCGGCAACGACGTCGACGCCTACTACGAGAGGCTCCTCGCCGGCGAGAGCGGGATCAGCTCGATCGACCGGTTCGATGCCTCCAAGTTCCCCACCAGATTCGGCGGGCAGATCCGCGGGTTCGATTCACAGGGCTACATCGACGGCAAGAACGACCGGCGCCTCGACGATTGCCTCCGATACTGCCTCGTCGCCGGCAAGAAGGCGCTCGAGGACGCGAATCTCGGCGCAGATTTGCTCTCCAAGGTCGATTCACTTTCCCTCACTTTCCTTCTTCTTGTTGTGGAAATGCAATTGTGTTTGCTGGGTAATTTTTTGCTCTCTTTTGGGATCTGGAAAGTTTGTGGCTTTTTAGCTTCTAATCTTCTTGGAAATGAACATGCATGGCTCATTGATTTTGATTTAGGAGGCTTCTCAATAAACTATTGCTCATGTGGGATTTTACAAGTGTATGCACTTGGCTTATGTTTATGATTTAGTGTTTGTTTATTTGCATTTTCTTCTTATCTATATATAGGTTCTCCAATTGAATTGATTGATTAATTTATGTGTGGTCTCATCTGTTGTTTCGGTTCATGCCCTTTATGTTGACAACTTCTTGCTTCCTGTTTTTCTGCTGTAAGATCCTGTTTACAAGCATATTCTTTGGTTGTCAACAATTTACTTGCTTTAGATGACCTAAGATTTTTACCTTTTTGTTTATGTGTTTTATATTTTATCACTGTTGGGAAAATAAAATGTAACCATGAATGTTAGCTTGTGTGCTTTATTTTCATGTTTTTGGCATGTATGACATAAAGGCTGTAGTATAAGTTGTTGGTTATCCATTCTACATGCAAGAAAGAATGATTTAAGTTCAAAATGAAAAAGGAAGACAGTTTTTTTTTCCTTGGGACAGATGGAGAGATAAAAAGAAGAGCAAGGCAAGCAGTATCCACTAATTTATTGTTGAAGGGTGTTAAATAAATGAAACCAAAATATAGGGAATGGTTATAGTTTGATGTGTCTGGTAAGAACTAGGTCATGGTTTGCTACTTGCTGTTGTAGGATGACAATTTGGCCACGGGAAATGGAGTGTGTAAGTTTTGTGTTTTACTTCTAATGAGCGTGTGAAGGAGGTTTAACGGTTAAATGTCATGGTGTTTGTGACAGAATTTTTAATCAGTGGTAAGCTTATTGGATTGTTAGGTTGGTCAGTGGAATTTTGAAGTGTAGTTTCCAAAATGTTCTGGCTATTGAGTAACCTTTGAAGAGAGAGGATAAGATATGAGAGCGGAGGATGTTCATTTACATCCTGTTTGTGATAGAGTTTTCTTTCATTGGTGATGTTTCTACTCATGTGTCATGTTGGTCACTAATTTTTGAAAATTAATGTCCATGTTTTGAAGGTTGAAATTGTCACATGGGCCATGGTTTGTATAGCTGTCAGTACTGTCTCTTCCCTCCATGTCTTAATGAGGTAACTATAAAAGGCGGTCTAGTGTCCACAGCCTCCCACCTTAAGGACTAGGAGTTCCTGAGTAGTTTAGGTCCAGACAGGGAATTATTACCCGAGCTCTTTCATCCATGCCTAGTCTCCTTAACTGGCAGACGTATTGTCCTTGTGAAGAACTCTTATATATTTACTTTAGTAGCATCCACTTATAAAATAATGAATGTGCCTTGTGTTCATGCGCTTATTATGGATTTTTGCTTGTAAGATCTATGTGCAACTTCATAGAAATATTTTAATCCTATGTTAATTGCAGATTGACAAAGAGAAAGCTGGCGTGCTTGTTGGAACAGGGATGGGTGGTCTTACTGTATTTTCTGAGGGGGTTAAGAACCTAATAGAGAAAGGTCACAGAAAAATCACCCCGTTTTTCATTCCATATGCTATAACAAACATGGGGTCTGCTTTGCTTGGTATAGAACTCGGTTTAATGGGTCCAAATTATTCAATTTCAACTGCCTGTGCTACTTCCAACTATTGCTTCTATGCTGCTGCCAATCACATCCGTCGAGGTGAGGCTGATTTGATGATTGCTGGTGGAACTGAAGCTGCGATAATTCCAATTGGATTGGGAGGTTTCGTTGCATGCAGGGCGCTATCTCAGAGAAATGATGACCCACAGACAGCTTCAAGGCCATGGGACAAAGATCGAGATGGCTTTGTCATGGGTGAAGGTGCCGGTGTATTGGTAAAGTTTATGCTGCAACCCACTCATTTACTTTTTGTTGCTTGTTTTCTTCTCTCAACCATATTTACTCTAACATTGTTCCTACTCCCTAGCCTTTAGTTTACTTTGAACAACCTAGTCTTTCTGCTGGTGCTATTGGCTTGACGTAGGCGAGAATCCAAATGAAATGGAGTATGCTGGTTCCGTCACCAACTTTTTTGGGTTGTTGAAATAATTTTGCTCGAGCACAAATATGCAGTCATAGTCTTATTGTTTTGTCCAGTCACTGAGCAAAACGATTACTGGACTACATAATGGAAGTTGGAACTCATTCTTCACAAGTTGCTTACTGTCTATCAGATTTTTTCGCTTGAAATGATATTGTACCTTTTTTCCCCAAGTCAAGCTTTGTGCCCTACAATTTGTTTGCATTCCCATCTATGGTTGTAGTTGATCACTTTTTTTTCTGCAGCTTCAGTGCTTCCTTCCATAGGTAAAAAGATCTTAGAGAAAAGGGAAATAGCTCAATATAACAAAATACAGTAAATAAAATGCCCGTTAATATTTCTACTTGTGTTGCTTGAAGTCCTTTTTGGGATAATGATGTCTTCAATAGTTACACTTTTTATAATAAATCAGGGATGACTCTATTTCTGGATTAGGTAATGGAAAGCTTGGAGCATGCAATGAAAAGAGGTGCACCAATTGTTGCTGAATACCTGGGAGGGGCAGTGAACTGTGATGCTTATCATATGACTGATCCGAGGGCTGATGGACTTGGGGTCTCTACATGTATTCAAAGCAGTCTTGAAGATGCTGGTGTATCACCTGAAGAGGTTCTCTCTCTCTCAAATGCTAATCAGAGTTAATTTACCAAATTAGCTTTACACTAACTAAAGATGGAACACTGTAACAATAATAGGATGTTTTAATTTATTGTTGCTACATAATTTATTTTATTTCTCATCATCACAAAGTTCTCCTTTTCCATTTAATGTGAATATCTTTTTTAAAGTATCTGATTTATTGATCCCTTATAAGTGCCTGTATATGTTCATAATTTCTGCACATGACATGTGCCTTTGCATGCTCAACTAGCCTGCCATAACATACACTCTTTATATTTGGAGTAATTGAGAGTAACATAAAACTTTATTCTCTTCCAAAATATTGTGTGCCCTTCCATGGATGATGCTTTGACGAAACTCTTTTCGTCTGACATGAATTTCCTTCATGTGTTTAAGCCTTTTTTGATATCTTCATCTGACGGCTATGCTATTTCCCACTGAAAAATCATAATCTGATTTTCTTAAGAATGTTTGGAATGTTTATTTTCTGCCTCTCTGAACTTATAATTTCTCACAGCTGTGTTGAAATTCTTAATTAGTTTTACTGAACTAGTTAACTTTAATGTTTCTCAGGTTAATTACATAAATGCACATGCTACTTCCACTCTTGCTGGTGACATAGCTGAAGTAAATGCTATTAAAAAGGTATTCAAGAACACTTCCGACATCAAGATCAATGCAACCAAGGTAATCTCTCTCTCACACACAAACACACGTATGCACAACATGAGGATTATTTTGCTCTTGTTCAGTTGACTGATCTATTTTGGTTTATGCTTTTCTCCAAAACAATTCAGTCTATGATAGGACACTGCCTTGGTGCTGCTGGGGGTTTGGAAGCCATCGCTTGTATCAAAGCCATTAACACAGGCTGGCTACATCCAACTATAAATCAATTTGTACGTACTGCTTTTTGTTTAATACTTCATTGAGACTGATATTCAATTTAAACATAATTCACTTTAGGCAATTACTGTAATTTCTAACTCAAACAACCAATAAATATCATGTCTTGGGAAATAAATTTTGTACTAAAATGAGAAGTGCAAGTTAATGAAAACCCTCAAAAATCAATAAAAGCCATAGGCAAACTTCTGAATTAGGACTTTTCCTTGAGATTAGGTTGTTCATACAGGCGGCAATACCACTGACCACAAGCCTTGAACCCGAGACCTGGCTTAAAAAAATTAAGTTCTTAACCCCGTGACCTAACAGATGTTGATTACAAGGCATATTAGTTATGGGTATTGACATTGTTCCTCTGGATGTAGAATGTGGAGCCTGCAGTTGAGTTCAACACTGTTGCGAATACAAAGCAGCAGCACGAAGTGAATGTTGGTGAGCTGCACTGAACCGAACAGTTGTCTTCTGTCATTTTCGCTTCTAATTTGTGACAAGTCAGCTTTTAGAAAAACTGATTCGAGCTTTATAATTTCTATGATCACAGCCATTTCAAACTCATTTGGATTTGGGGGGCACAACTCTGTGGTGGCATTTTCTGCATTCAAGCCTTGAAGATCGCGCTCTCATCCATCTTGTTTCTGGATTTGGCATCGGAACTTGTTAATTGCATCGCCTCTGCATATTCACTGCAAGCACGTAGTTCAGAAACTTGGAGCAGTTTTTTTCTGTTGTTTTTTTGGTCACTTGTTTAAAATCATTAGCACCAATTGGACTATGGAGACATGTTAGATTTTGTTATATACTGAATTTTGTATTTGTTGTTTAGGAAGTGTGTTCAGTTCAGAAAGAGTCAATATCATTTATACTAAGGCTATGTTTGAATTGTTGTCTATTAAATAAGATGTAGAATAACTCCAATCCTGTTCTAGATCTCTGTAGTCTTGGAAACTTTGAACTCGACCTTGGGTCATAAATCTCCACCCCACCCCCATGTGTAGATGTGTTCTTGTTGGCTCAAACTCGAATATATGTCGTCTTTGTTATAATATCTTCAATTTTTGATGATTAATTGAAATCTTAATATATAAATTATTAATTACATACAATCAAAAAGATCAATAATATATAAAAGGGTTAATTACAATTTACCTATACTACCGTGATCGATTTTACAACTTTTATAAAAAAATAATTTCATGTTAGTTTCTTTTATTTTACACTTTCCTTTCGAATTTGGATGGAGAATCTATTTTTTAAAAGAACAAAAATAGCCCTGAATTAATTTGAAATCAATTCAACTTGTTTTGACTCGGACCGGTAATAAACCATAATTGAAATATAGTATGGACAGTTGGACTGGTTAGACCATATCTCAATCTCCTCTTGATCGTCTTCTTCTTATTGTTCACTTGAGCTCCCGAGTCACGCCAGATTTCCCATTAACGACGAGTCCGACCATAAGGTATCAACCAAAGAGACCCGCCGTCGATCTCCGATGGTCGGAACAATGGCCAAACCTTCGAGTTCAGCAGCCACCTCAAAACCCTAATCTAAATCGATATGACGCCTCCTCTCCCATGAAAATGACCAACAACGCTCCTCCCTCTGCAACAATCCCTACCTATTTGATCGATTGCCCCACCGCTTACTAGTCGGAGAGGACGACTGACCTCGTAATGCCCAACCTTGTTCATGCCTGACCAAACCCCGATGAGTTATCTCTAACATCGTCCCTCCCCGAGCATTAACTGCCACAAAATAAGGCCTCCAACACCCCTTCCATGACCTCCAAACCCAAATTTGAAATGCTGATACTCGCCGGAGAAATGCTCTCGACGAAGGAGGAGATTGAGATATGGTTGAACCGGTTCAATTATTCATACCATATTCTAATTATGGTTTATATCAGTTTAAGCCAAACCATGCTGAATTGATTTCAAATCAATTCATATGTATTTTTGTCTTTTTAAAAAAGTGTAGGTTTTTTGTCTAAATTTTAATGATGTTAAAGTTAAGTATAAAAAATAGAATCTACCTGGCATGAAATTAATTTTTTACACATGATTATACGCAAATTTCGCTTGACTGTCTAAACTAATTGTTTATTACACAAGCCTCAAATTTGTTAGCGCACTCCAAATGATACAAATATTTCTAGTTATCTTTTTTTAACATTACATCATTCTTTGTACATTTATAAAAAATTATAAACGAGGTACGAATGTATTAGTTGATTGAAAAAAGCAAATCAAAGAAGCCACAACAGTAATAAAGAAATATATTTTGTTGTTTTAAGAGAAAATTGCAAGAAAATGTCTTAACATATAACATTTCCTTGCAATAACTTACTATGTTTTTGTTAATGGTAAAATGTGTCATGTTGTTTTAAATTTTTTTATAAAATGTATATTTTTATAAAAATGACACCATTATGAAACGAAGAATGATTTTTTCATAATATAATTATAAAATATAATTTTTAATCTAAAAATAATTTAACTAAAAAATTAAATTATATAAGTTTTAATCAGAAGATAAAAATAAAAAAACTTTTAAAAAAACTTAATTAAATAATAATTCTTAATTTTAGGAGAGAATTTTGTCATTTTATCAAAAATACACATTTTTCAAAAAATAAATAAAACAAGAGGCATCTTTTTGCTATTAACAAATAAAATAATACATTTTTGTAGTTTTTGATTGTTTTAAAGTTGTTGACACTAGAATAAATAAAAAAAATAGCCAAATTCTTAATATCTAAACTATAAAATAACATTTTTTTTGAGGCAACACTATAAAATAATTAGTTAGCCTAATAATTATTTCTTGAGATTAAGATAAAAATAAAGGATAATAAGATATAGTTTTTATTGAGACTAAGAAAAACTGAATTGATCTCCTCACATAAACATTCCTCGAGAATGAGACCCTCCCCACGTGACTCCTTCCATTTTCCCGCTAAAACAGTGCGAGCCCTCCCCATTTTCCCGCCAAAAACCATAACCTAGAGCGAGAAAAAGAGGGGCAAAGCAAACACACCCTCTCTCGCTCACTCTCACACACACACTCGCCCTCTCAGACTCAGTGTCGATTTCTTCAGCCACAGAGAGCGAATCGGAATCGGAACCGGAGACATGGACGTCAGCGAAGAAGCCAGAGCTGCTCACAAGCGCGAGTTCCTCGATTTTCTCCAACAAGATGTAACCAAACCTCTCTCTCTCTCTCTCTCATTTCGTCTTCGCAATTTCTCAATCTCTCTCTCTCACTATATGTATGTGTATATGTGTTTGTGAATTAGGTCTACACGGAGGAGATCAGGGCCATGATGAGCAACCAGCGCCGCCGCCTCATCGTCAACATTTCCGACCTTCACAACTACGGCGACGTTGGCCACAGGTCATTTCTCAACCTGCTTCTACAATTTCATCTGTGGCTAGTGTTTTCATTTGTTTATCCATTTGATTGTGGTATTTTCCTCACTGATTTGATTCTGTTTCCTCGTTGTCATGATCTTTAGGATTCTGCAGAACCCTAGTGAGTACATGCAATCCTTTTGTGATGCTGCGACCGACGCCGCTCGCAGCATTAATCCCAAATACCTCAAGGAAGGAGAGCATGTTCTGGTGGGCTTTGAAGGCCCTTTTGTTTCTCGTCGGGTCACGCCAAGAGATCTTCTCTCTCAGTACATTGGTTCCATGGTCTGCGTTGAAGGGATTGTCACTAAATGTATTGTTTTCCTTGAATATCTGTTCTATATTTCATGTTTTCAGTTACTGGGTGCTGGCATTAAGGCAGTAGGTTATGGGATTGAGCTGTTGCTTGACTTTGGTTTATGAGTGAATACTAATTTTGAAGTTAGCAGATACATGTAAAAAATGTTTTGTCGTGGGCAATGTTGATATGTTAATTTTGGGTATGTTATAGACTAGAGATGTAGCGGGTTTTAGCGTGATTAATTAATAAATTATAGTTGAATATCACATAATTGTTTATGGAAGTAGCTAGAGAATTAGTCAAATATCTTTACAAGGTGCCAATGTTTCCAGATGGCACTTCAATGCAGACTGTTTAATGATCTTAAATATTATGTTTCAAGATGAGATTGCCTTGTGAGCACATCTGTTGTCTGTTGACACTTGCTCTACCAAGTAGACATCATCACTGTCAGTTTTTCATATGTATGAATTTTATTAATATTTTGCAGAATATTAATCTTGACTTACTGTAATTATTAGTGCTGTTTGGTTACACTTTACAGCTAATTTGTATTTAACATTTCCCTACCTATAGCATGGCAAGGATATATCTGTACAAAATCTAACATTGGCTATCCCATCTTAAGGTTCTCTCGTAAGGCCAAAGGTTGTCAAGAGTGTACACTTCTGTCCTTCCACGAAGCAGTTCACTAGTCGTGAATATCGAGACATTACCTCCACCATAGGTTTACCCACAGGCTCTGTATATCCTACTAGGGTAATCTTTTATATTTTTTGAGAAATACTAGGATAATCGTAATTCATCTGCTATATTTGTTTTTACACCAGTAACAGAAGTAGTAGTTTTATAGGAATAACATAATACTATTTCAGGATGAAAGCGGCAATCTGTTGGTGACTGAGTATGGGTTGTGCAACTACAAAGATCACCAAACCTTGTCAATGCAAGAAATGCCAGAAAATTCTGCTCCTGGTCAGCTTCCACGAACAGTGGATATCATAGTTGAGGATGACCTAGTGGATTCATGCAAACCTGGAGACCGTGTGGCTATAGTTGGAATTTACAAAGCTTTACCTGGGAGAAGCAAGGGCAGTGTGAATGGGGTATTCAGGTAGCTTTAACCAAGTTTACAGCTAGCATTTTTCTAACTCAGTTTCTTAGCGTGATATTTTCTTGGTTCTCATCAAAGTCATCTTGTTATGTAGGACTATCCTCATAGCTAACAACATTTCTTTGCTCAATAAAGAGGCAAATGCACCAATTTATAATCCTATAGACTTGAAGAACATAAAATCGATTGCTGAAAGGGATGATACATTTGACCTACTTGGTAATTCACTAGCCCCTTCTATATACGGGCATTCATGGATAAAAAAAGCAGTGGTATTATTGATGCTCAGTGGAGTGGAGAAGAACTTGAAAAATGGCACTCACTTAAGAGGGTAAGTTAGATTTTATTCTTTTTAGTATTGGCATATTTTACTGAAAATACAAAGTGAATATATATATATGTATATATAGTTACACAACACCTTTTCATGCGTAAAATGCTTCATGGATTTCTTTCAATCTCATGTTTCTTGCAGTGACATTAATATGATGATGGTCGGCGACCCCTCTGTGGCGAAATCCCAACTATTGAGAGCAATTATGAATATTGCGCCATTGGCTATATCAACAACTGGCCGTGGTTCTTCTGGGGTTGGTTTGACAGCTGCTGTTACTTCTGATCAAGAAACAGGTAATATGGATTATTGTATCTATCATGTTTCCATCAATTTCTGTTCAAGAAAAAAAGACTTTTTCTTCCACGGGAGATTTCGTCAATAGTGTTTTACTTGTGACCAGGAGAAAGGAGGCTAGAAGCTGGAGCTATGGTTCTTGCTGACCGTGGTGTTGTATGTATAGACGAGTTCGACAAAATGAATGATCAAGATCGTGTTGCTATCCATGAAGTTATGGAGCAACAGACTGTAACTATTGCTAAAGCCGGAATCCATGCATCTCTCAATGCTCGGTGTAGTGTTGTGGCAGCCGCAAATCCCATCTATGGAAGTGTAAGAGACACTTTCTTCACTAATTTAAATGCATCCGTTTAAGTGCATACTAGTGTGATTGCTGAAATTTTTGTTGGTATTTGCATCTGTTTGCAGTATGATCGTTCATTAACCCCAACAAAGAATATTGGCCTTCCAGATTCATTGCTTTCTCGTTTTGATTTACTGTTTATTGTATTGGATCAAATGGATCCTGATATTGACCGTAAAATCTCGGAGCACGTATTGCGCATGCACAGGTTTCGTTCAGCAATTGATGAAGGTACGTTGATCAAATCATTAGACTCAATGATTTGCGGCCCAAAAAGTTTACTTGAAAGTGATTGATGTGAAATAACTTGAAAATTTAGGTGACGCAACACTTGATGGCAATTCAAGATATGGAAAAGAAAATGATGCTGAAAATGACTCAGCTGTCTTTGTAAAGCATAATAAAATGCTACACGGCAAGGCAACATCAAGAGGTCAAAAGAAGGATACCCTCACCATTACGTTTCTCAAGAAGTACATTCATTATGCAAAGCATAGGATCCAGCCTGATCTCACTGATGAGGTTGTTATGCTTTCCTTTTCGTATCTTTATCCACTTGGTTCTCCCTATATTTGCTAGTCTTTGTATTTTACCCTTCAGAACAAATATAGATAACCACATTATGGTATCCCACATCCCCCGTTAAGCTTAATTTGTATTTTCCTAACTTGGCTGACAATTTGCTTCTAGGCATCTGAACAAATTGCAACAGCATATGCAGAGCTCAGAAATGCCAGTTCAAATTCAAAGGTATGTGTTTGATAGATAACGATGAGATTGGATGATAAATTCAGAGGATTTGTTGTTTATCTTCTGATATGATGCATGTCCTCTTGTAGACCGGAGGAACACTTCCAATTACTGCTAGAACTTTGGAAACCATGATACGTCTCTCAACTGCTCATGCAAAATTGAAGCTGAGCAGAGAGGTAAATGTTTGAATTAATGAAAAGTGTGCTTACATAGGTTTTATTCTCACTCGTACCTTTTTGCAGTTTCTTATCTCTTACTCACATGTTTTGGTATCAAATTAGTTTTTCTTGCTATTTGATGCTCATTGGTGGATGAATAATTTTTGTTGATAGGTTCGGAAGTCTGATGTCGATGCTGCTTTGAAAGTGTTAAATTTTGCAATATATCATCAAGAGTTGACTGACATGGAAGAGCGCGAGCAAGAAAGGGAGAAGGAATTGGACAAAAAACGCAAAACTGACCGAAGCACTAATGAGGATGTTGGAGCTGACCAGGCTCCTCCTGCTGATGGAAGAGGGTGAGAATGTCTTTTGCTGTGTTTTGTTTTGTTTTGTTTTGTTTTGATATCAGATATATGCATTTTTCTTAGAGACACTGTTATTCTGGTTGCTGCATGTGTATAGCTCATTTGTTTTAGGGGAAATAGTTTCTTGAAAAATGTTTATATATTTTGGTGCACTAAAGATGAGTTGGCGAAACACAGTTGACTTAATAATACTAGTTAAGGTCTGAAGAAGCAGATATCCCACCTTGAACGAATGAGCCTTTTGTATTAATTGATAGATATGGATTCTATTGAGTGGTTACCTTTTCCTGTCCTTTCCCCTTATACTACTACTATTGTAACCTTCACTTGATTCCTCTAACCCTTTGCTTCTTTATTGAATAAAGTTCAACAACGGAGGCCATGGATGTAGATGACTCTCCTGCAGGAGCAGCACAATCTGTTACAGATCTTCCTCCTGACAGGTTCGGTTTTAGCAAGCACTAGTATGATATGCATATTGTGATGTCTACTTGCATATGTTACTGATAATCCTTGTTGTTGTGTATGGTTGCAGGAGAGAAGCATTTAATTCTGTATTTGGTCAGCACATGAGGGGAAATCGGTTGGATCTCATATCCATTGCAGATGTAGAGAAAGTTGTCAACACTGGAGCAGGCATCCGCTACTCAAGGCCAGAGATAATGTTGCTATTAGAGGTGAAATCGACATCTGTAGCTACTAATGGATTATAAGAATGATATGCCATATTTCTTAAGATACTAATTAGGGAAAGGTGATTTTTGTTCAGAAACTGCAAGATGATAATAGGGTGATGATAGCTGATGGAGTGGTGCACATGATAACATAAGTTGGGGAGGCAATGCTAGGTTCCTTCCTGCAGGTATCTATCTGTCTATCTACTCCCGTTGTTTGTTCATTACCATCTCTACTCTTAAACTTGGTTTTGCTCATAATTAGCTAGATTTGACTGAGTGCCGAATTTTAGGAACATGGGAGGGGGCAAAGAGAAGAGCTAATTCAGGGAGGGATTTATGCAGGAAGTTTCTAAATTTTCAGCAATGTTGTAGGTGGTGTCCTTTTGCCTTGCCTTGTGTAATACACATACATGTATTATGTATTTTGCTTTGGCATTAGAGATTCATTTGTATCCAAATATATTATGAAGTCACATTCAGATTTAGATTAGCTTTGGCATGATGGTTGGTGAAAGGATTGTTTATTTTCCACAATCTGACTGATAATAATAAACTGCTACTGCATATATATAAAACAATAAGATTCTCATAGAAAATGATGAGAATTTTTTCACGACCACCTAACACGTGTGCCTAAAGAAGAACAATATCAATATCCCCACCGATCAACATGCCTACAAAACCTCTCTTCTTGTATATCCACTCTCGAAACAACAAAATGAGCCAGTTAATTACAAGAAAGCCACTGCCGGCGGAGGAGCGGCTCCGGGAGATAGAAGTTCTCATAATCTCGGCACAGGGCCTGAAGAACGTGAAGCACGTGACCAAGATGCGACCGTACGCGGCGGTCTACGTGGAGAAAGATGACGTGTCGAAGACCCGCGTGGACGAGGCGGGCGGCACCGAGCCGGAGTGGGACGAGGTGGTCAAGGTCCGTTTCCGGGAGGGTCTGCCGGAGACCGACGTCCTGGCGGCGCTCAACGTGGACATATACGCGCACGGCCACATGTGGGAGAAGCCGGTGGGCAGCGCCAGGGTGCTCCTCTCCGGCGTATTGAGAGGCGGCGACGCGGCGGAGCCAGCCGATAATCCGATACAGTGCATGACCTTGCAGGTGTGGAGGCCGTCGGGTAGGCCCCACGGGCTGCTTAATCTGTGGGTCCCGCCGACGGGGAGGTTTCTGGTGAGGAGGGAGTCTCTGTCGTCCTTCAGCGTCAAGGAGGTGATTACGGCGGAGGTGAAGACGGTGGTGGAGGTTGACGAGGGAGGCAAATAGTGGGGACGTGTCATGTGTGAGGGATTGGGTTGTAGAACGAGTTTGAATACATAGACTAGTAGTGTAGTATACTATTATGTAAGGTTGTATTATTATTTTCTGAATAATTTGTAAGCTTAAATTCTCTTGCTATAATTAACCAATGTATCAGGGTATGGCAAAAGAACCAAACTCGATTATTTTTGTGGGATTTACAGGTAACAACAGAGCGAGTAACGACTATTTTCGTGGGATTTACAAGTAATAGGGCGAGTAACGATTATTTTCGTGGGGTTGGGCAAGTAAGGACGACTTATCTCTATGTGCAAATATACTATATAAATGTATATTAATTGAGATTGAGTTGCTTGATTTGTTGTTTGGTGAATGTAAAAGTAGAATGAACAATGCATGCTCGACAATTCAGTTATTTGAATTATCAATAAAATTGTTAATGAATATCTTTTAATTAATTACTTATATTATTGGGTTGGGGATCCTGGCTTTGGTACTGAGGGGAACAGGATCCCTTGTTGCCATCCCCTATGTATGTTTAAATTGAATGTAGGCGTGTTCACAGATTTAGTTTGAGTCTTGGCGCACCGTAATTGTTTTGGCTCGCTGATAGTCGGCCGGGTCTTGAAGCTTACGACCCATGGCCCACCCATCTAGCCTCTATTGGGTTATAGGGCAATCTCGATTGGGTCTTCGGGCTACTCGGTTTGAACTCTTCCAACCATCAACTCTTTCTTTTCCAAGCAACATTGTCAAATCCTAGCAGCCCAAACTCCCTTCCCATTTCATTAGACCTGTTACTAGCCATAACAAAATAAGGACATTGCCTTTTAGTACTCCAATCAGATCAGAGTCCAAATTCAGAAGATGCCATAGAAGAGAAGAGATGCAGCTGACAACTCTCCAGAAACCTAACATAATCATACCATTACCATCAACAATACTATGATAGTCATAGTCACAGATTGATGATACCTCAGGCTCAGGCTCAGGCTTTGTTTTAAGTGAATGATTAGTATTAGTATACCCAACCCAAGCAACATGTGAAACTAAAGTGCCACTATACCTAACATTTTACTACACCAACCTTAATTAGTAGCAGTATGATACAGCTATATAGATGGGAAACAAAAACTTGTGCATTTCATGTCCTCTATTTGATTTTATCCACAACACAACACAACTAAAACTAATCATCTATGCTCCGTATTGGCATTGGCTGTAGCAGCTTCCAGTTTCTCAAGCTGTTTACGTAGATAAGCCTGTCTTAATTTCTCTCTATGTGCTGTTGCTTGCTCTTGCATGCGCAACTTCACCTTTGATGCCTTCTCTCTTGCCTCATTCTCTTCTTCGAGAATCTCCCTGAACATAACATCCCCACAAACTAAACAGTTTCAACCTCTCGCCCACTAGGCACTGCTACTAAATTGTTATTTGCATCATGGTAGACAGCCACGGTAATTTACCAACAAAATAACAGATATATGGACAAGTTCATACGACTATGCTAATTTGCGCGTGCCAAGATCACCCGAACCTTAGACCTTACTAATTATTAGGAAGAATACAGAGACATATGATACTTCAGATAGTGCGTGTTCCAAGTTTTGAAGCTGAGACCTTGCTTAACTACTAGGGATAATAAATAGACATGAAATACTCCAAGCACGAGCCCACGGAAAGGAAAAAAAATACTTCAAGGCCTGACCTGTCAAACTGTTTGTATTAATTATTGTCTTTCGCTCCCACTGTACGCCCAAGCCCAACGTGTATTGTATTGAAAAGTAGAGGACTGTTGTCCTCGCCATCTTGATTTTGTGGAGGTAATGTGGCAGAAGAATCATTACTTTGTGAAAAACTCATCCTGCTCAGTGTTCTTCTGGAAAAAATCGACACAATATTTCTCCTTATCTTCCTCATCAGATAGCTCTCCCTTTACCAGCTTATCATACAACTCCACCTTCTTTTCTAATGCAGCGTAGCTGACGGAACCATCCTGCACTGCTTTGAGCTCAAGCTTGTCCCTGAAAATTTGCACAACAAAACATAGTTTATTTTCAGTACAAAGTCAATAAGTGCCTACTGCTTAGGTCAGTTGAATAGTTTCTTAAACAAACCCATCATAAGAATCACAACATTATGGTGAAGTGATCCCATACTACTGATCGACCCATCATGCCAGAACCCCCCGATCCTTCACCTCCCTTTCACTCCCCTTCTCAACCTCCTCCTTCCCCTACCAAGCATAACCAATCTTCATTTTCAATCCCCAACTCCATTGTATTTGTATTCAACCTTCCTTCATCGGATACTAGAAACTGGATTCAAGATCTTTTTGGTAAGTATGGCCAGATCAATAATATTTCAATTCCTCTCAAGCCAAGCAAATCTGGGCGGTTGTATGGCTTCATCCTCTTCAACAACCCAAAAAAGCCACCAGTGCTATTCAATGTCCTGATGGCTTCTCTGCTCCACAGGGCCGGTTGATCGTGGCTGCTGCCCGTGGACCTCCTTTTCTTCAGTCCTCCATCCCGGTTCATTTACACAATCAGTATGTCAAAGCTCCACCTCCCCTTCAACTTTCAGGCTTCTACTTGGAAGCTCTTAATGGTAAACGTCCCACTCTGTCAACAGCGGCCATAAAAGATCAATCATTTCAATGTTCAGGTATGCCAAACTTCAATCTCGCAGAGTATATGGACAAATATGTCATTGCCATTGCTCACAACAACATCTCCTTGGATGAGATTCATCATCAATTTTTGGAAGAAGGAATGTCTAGTATCAATATTCATTCGCTGGGAACAGAGGTTTTCTCCTCACCTTCTCTAGCATTGACACATTCTTTTCAATGTTGGCTGATGGTTGGATTTGGTTTAGCCGATGGTTCTTTGGTATCCAATTGAACCCATTTTGACAAAGCTTTTGTGCTCATTCATTCAAGCAACTATGATGTGATCAGCCTGAAGATCAATATTCAAATATTGGGCAGCTCCTTGAGGGTTCTCCTCTCAGAATCTGATGTCTCTTTCATCCCGGTTTGTCCCAGAGTCAATGGGGCCTCCGCTGAAGCTGATGGAGCCGCCGTTGACGTCGCCACCGATCTGGTGGTGGGGGTGCTTTGCGCACCGTCGTCGGAAGTCGCCGGTGATGGGGACGGCTCCTCCGGCCGTTCGCTCCAGTGGGAGTTTTTTTGACATGGACTTGGGTTCCGGTGACGTCGTTTCATCTCCTGGAATCAAGGTCTTCTCGTACTCTGGTGTCGGCGTTGATGCCTCCTCGAGCCGTGCGTCTTCGCCTGACTCCATTATCGCCCGTTTCATTGCCCTGTCTAATTGTTCCTTGTGAGGATAAGGTCACGTTTCCGCATGCTTCTCTTGGGCCTCATCTTTCCATCTCAGTTTCTGGCATCCTCTTTTAGGGTCCAACTCATCCATCAATTTGGTTGGCTCCTTACCTCCTCCTGTGCACTTTAAACGGGCCTCAGTGTTAAGAAGTGGAGATAAGCCTCCATTGGGCTCTGGTGCAATTATGACTAGGCCTAAGTCTCAAAAGGATCTCAAGGAAGTCAATCTACCAAAAAAAATTTCTGAACGAAATTTTGGATGGAATCGGAGTAATTTATCAAAGCTCTATCACGTTTTTGTACCTCAAATTTCAATATGTCTCTCAATTTCTTTAAATTAATCTAAGGAATTCTTTAGAGGTCATTTTGGTCTTTTTAAATTCCTTATCCATGTAATTGGCTAACCCCTTTCTCCTAACTTA
>JAYMTP010003381.1:0-17144 GCA_036897365.1 Geranium brycei | reverse complement strand
TTTGGGGCGCGACTAAATCGTGGTAGAGGCCGCCCCGAGCCGGGTATACCCGACCCGACTCGGTGAACAGCCTTAGTCCAGGACACTCCTTTCTTAACCTTGGCTAAGGTTCGAGTCATACAGCGTCACGTAGCCGACTTAAAACAATTAGTTATATAAAAATTGAATTAGTGTTGTAAAAAAATTTAGTCAGACGACAACTAAGTTAATCGCCTAAGTCATTGTTTTCTAACCATTTTTATAATTATAGATGACAAAGAAAGAAGCAATGAGAATTCTGTTTTACAAATACATTTTTTATTTTATTTTATTTATCGTTGATTAAAAGCTCAAGTTTGAATTGACAGAGTTTCTTGTACAAATGTATATATCGATTATATATAGAATAAATATAAATCATGTTTTCAATATGTATATATATATATATATATAAAGTCAAGTTGATTTTCAGCCGCCGTTCCTCTAATCCACGAAATCAAATAAATATGTATTTCTTAATTTTTGCTTTAAAAAATGTTTCATTTCGTTGCAGACTATTGTTCATTATTCATAACTTATTTGATATCATTGAAATGGGATGGTTCAAAAGTTTAGTCCTCAATTGAATCTGACCTTCAAATTATAAATTTATACACTTAACTATTTATTATTGGTGACATGTGCAGTTAATAACTCTACTATATTTAAATTTAAATAAAGTGATCTATATTTTTTACTTTTAAAAAGTCTAAAAATAAGGGTCAAAAACAAAATTCTCATGCGATTGTATGACAAGGGCAGTTTTGTCTTTTTCTTTTGAAAATAGGAATATATATAATATATGATCTCATCAACATGAGTCACCACCACTCAACAATAATGGCATTATTATAATATAGTTTGAAAATAATTATAATAATGATAATTTATTTAATCATTATAAAAACAAATGAAAATTGCCCATAATCTTCGGGATATTTGCATTAGTCGGATACGATGATTAATGTTAGCAATATTCAAGGAGCATTAATTAAGAAGACATGAATTTACTTATTTAATATGTATTTTTCATCTTGATAATTAATAATCTCGATTACAGCACAAATATATTAGGTCGGCTTTGAGGTGCCCAATACTCGAACAAAAGACATTAATTAAATATTAATTACACGATCTTAAAATAATTAAATTATTATTGTATTTTATATTTAATTATGTTAGTTAGAAAGTCACCAATGACCTGTTTTTTCTCCTTATATTTTTGCATTGCTATTCATGAGTTTTGTAGGGTTTCAAGCAACAAGATGCTTGAGAATCTATTGCTAGTTTTTGGATTTTGTATAGATGCTTTGTTCAAATCACATTTCAAAATATAATTAAATATTTAACTTAATGTTGGTAAAAATATTGTACCGCGGCTTTAATATGTTTTATGAAAATAATTAAGTTTAAGTTACAACTTCTTATACCCACATGGATATTAATCGGACAAGTCGATGATTTTAGAAACATTGATAAATTATATATCAATTGAAACGGTTAATCTGGTTTGACTATAATTTATGAGATTAAAATTGTGGGTCAAAATTTGTTCTGTCGTTAAAAAAAATATAAATCGAACTTCGATCTATTTTTTAGTGATTTGACTTGTTCTTCTTATTTTTCTTATTGTAACTTCTCTAGTCCTAATCGATCAAATTTTCATGTTTTAACCTATAAATTGGTTTGGGAATGAAGAATTGACATTAGTCTCAACTTTAAATTTCATAAAGTGGGTCAACTGTATTATTTTATATTTGAACTGTTTCAATCGTTTTACTTTTGAGATGAATTATCATTTAAATATCTCGCTCTAAAATATTTTAACGTAGCTTTTCATTTTCAACTCATATATAAAATTTAATACATACAATCTAGGACAACTAATATTATTTAATGAGTGATTTGAATATATTATTTTAAGGAGGAAAATTAGGCACATAGTATGGGACTAGGGAATATAAGGCACTAAGACATAAACCTTGACATTTTGTCTTGTTTATGTGTGTATTTAGATAATGGCATATATGTAATTATCATACTCTCAATCTTAATACAATTTTGGAATAATTAAGTAAAATAGTGCACTATTTTATGGATTTTATTAATTACATCATAAATAATGTGAGGCTCAAACGGTTGTGGTGTCCTATCAAAAACACGAATGAATAATTATAAATTAATATATAAAACTAGTGTATAATAAAAAATATAACATTCATTAATGTATAATATTTTTAGCTCATATCTTCATAAATAAAAATTGGTGGTAAAAAAAGTAACCCTCGTCTTCGTTGGGATGTTCATGATTCAGTTTATTACGAACTAAATTTTATGAAATTTGTACATTTTAGACTGTTTTAACTTATCGATTTTTGATTAAATTCTTTTGAACCGATTTTTATAATTCTCACATTTTTTATCGATTTTGACTTGTTTTTTTGTTGATAAGGGTTTATAACTTAAAATTAGCCACATACTCAATCAATCGATTTTTTGTTCGATCGATTTTCATTCCATAAATGAAAATCAATGCGATGAAGTTTCGATTCGATTTTAAACCAAATCAATTTGATTGAATTATTTTTCAAATCAATTGATTTGACCAGTTTTATTATTTTTGGACACCCCTCTCTTAGTACTAATATTTTATTTATTTATCACTTGAGAATATGCATGCATTTAAATGCATGTTTACTTTACAATCGCGTTATATAATTATTTATAGAAAAATGTATCATCAATTATTTTTTTCATATCTAATTAAAAAAAAAAAAGAATATATTTATATTAAAAGCTGTGAATCATTGCATATAAACATTCAAGATTATTGACTGAAGTACCATTTCAAATCAAACTTCTAAATTCATAAAATAATAAAATGAGAAATGTTGTTATCACGATTGCTAATATAAATTATAAAATTAAGAAAATAAGTGGAAAGCCATCACCACTTCATTCCCATATCTTCATTCATTTACTATTTATTTATATATTGCCCCCTTCTCACAACATCCCACATGTTTCATTTTATTCAATAAAAAGGATTATTGGGTGTTTTTATTATTTAAAATATATAATTTTCTATTTATTAAAGATTAATGAAGTAATTTTTTACATTAACAAGTAAAGAAATATACTGGATTTAGTTTTACAATCAAAGATTTATTAGTGTCATTGATCTATTGGACTCGAGCTCTTAAGGTTGTTTATTTTAGACCAAAAATTTGCCACTGGATTGTATTTGAAAAATCGAGAACTAAGGATAATGGTTCGATTTTGATTATATATTTGAGTGAATCGATCAAGTGCAGTTCATAAGTAGTTTTTATAAGTTAAAATCGACGGTTAACCGGGAATAACCTAATCGAAATGTTTTATAATTATAAAGTATAGAACTTTCGATTTTGAATGTATGTATATTACTATAGTCTATAACTTAGTGTATTGTATGAAAATTAGAATATTTTCTATTTCATGATGTTCAATTTGAACTGAAAACTGAACTCGAACTAATAACTATATTAAGGTGAATAATTTGCATGATTAGTCTGAAAACAAGGTCTAAATTGTCGATGGAGCTTACAAATTGGATCCGAAATGAAAACTCGTTACATTACGACCCAGTCTGGTTCCAACTAAATAACCACCCGATTAATATATTGATTATAACCAACTCAACCCGAGAATTAAAGTGGAACCGAAATTAAAAAACCGATAACCCTAGAAAATCATTCGTTTTTAGTTCCAATTTTGAGATAACCATTGATCTCGGTTCAATTCCAAAAATCATTTTGAAGTTTTTTCTTCCAAAAATCATGCTCAAATTCGTCTATCGACATATAAATCAAGGTTTAATAAAAAAAATCGAAAACCAATCAGATAGAATCAAGAACTTAACCAAAAAGCTGCAATTAGAACCAGACTATTTCTTTTCATAACGATTTAAGATATGTTTCTAATAATTGAAGAACCAGAAGATTCGTTCGATTTCAAATTCAAATATTATCACTATTTAAAAAAGTATTTTCTTTTGAAAATTACCCAATCATATTTACTCATAAAATTCTGTTCAACCTCTCAACAAAATCGAACCCTCGACCAGACCCATTTATTCTCAAAAAAAAAAAAAAGATCATATGCCAAAAAAACCAAACAAATATCACGATTCACTGTTGTTAATAAAAAGAGACGTTGACCTTTAAATAATTGTGTACTCAACAAGTAATATAAACAAAACCTGTCACAAGTCTATAAATACAAAAAAATACTCTCTTCCTCTTCTCATTCATGAACACAGCCCATTACACAGCCAAAAATAAACAAACCCCATCATTTTTCTTCCCCAAAAACTCCATTTCCTCGCATGGATCCTTGAAAAAATCCATAAAGGTCGAACCTTTACGAGGATCGAGCTCTTTGCGCTTCTGGGTCTCGGAGATTTCCAGAAATGGAGAGTGGGGACAGTGTTTCCAGAGTGAGCAGTGCGAGAATAGGAGCTGGAGGAGGGTCTAGTAGCTTCTGGAGGAACAGTGGGAGAGAGGCGTTTTCGAGGTCGTCTCGGGACGAAGACGATGAGGAGGCCCTGAAATGGGCGGCTCTGGAGAAGCTCCCGACGTATTTGAGGATCAGGAGGGGGATTCTGACCGAATCGGAGGGTCGAGGGAGGGAGATTGATGTGAAGAGCCTTGGGTTCTTGGAGAGGAGGAATTTGGTGGAGAGGTTGGTGAAGATTGCTGAGGAGGATAATGAGAAGTTCTTGCTGAAGCTCAGGGATCGAATCGACCGGTTCGTGGTTTTGTTTGGGGTTGCTGAGTTTTTGTTGTTTTTGGGGGATTTGGGAATGATGGACTGATGTGGGTTTTTGATGATTTTTGGAAAATGGTCTTTTTTGGGGGTCCAAATTTGGAAATACAGATTTGATAGTGAAATTTCTGTTCTGGGTTTTATTCAAAAGTTCATATATGTTGTTGTTTTGAGACTGTTTGGCAGACTGAATGTTGTTTTTGGTGTTTTGGGGTTTGGACTGATGTGGGTTTTTGATGATTTGCAAGTTTTTTGTGTTTTTTGGGTCCAAATTTGGAAATACAGATTTGATATTGAAATTGTTGATCTGGGTTGTGTTCAAAAATCCATATATGTTCTTGTTTTGAGATTGATGTATTGAATGTTGTTTTTGGGTGTTTTGGGAAATGGACTTGTGCGGGGTTTTGATGATTTTCAAATTTTGTGGGTCCAAATTTGGAAATACAGATTTGATATTGAAATTATTGTTCTGGATTTTATTCAAAAATACAAATATGCTCTTGTTTGAGATACATTCAATGTTGTTTTTTGGTGTTATGGGAAATGCACTGATGTGGTTTTTTTTGTTGTTGATTTTTTTCAATATGTTTGGTCTTTTCTTGGGTCCAAATTTTGAAATACAGATTTGATATTTAAATTGGTGTTCTGAGTTCTATTAAAAAAATTCGTATATGTTATTGTTTGAGTGATTGATAGTTGTTTTTGGTGATTTGGAGACAGTGTTGGACTTGACATGCCAACTATTGAAGTTCGATTCGAGCATTTGAATATCGAAGCAGAAGCTTATGTAGGAGGAAGAGCTTTACCCACCATTTTCAATTTCTGTGCCAATGTTTTTGAGGTACTATATGCATACATATACATGTTTCTGCATATTCAATTCATTTATCGACTCGTTATCTATTAGTACTCATTTCCATGTCTGAAACAAAGGGACTGTTGAATCACCTTCACATTCTTCCGAGTAGAAAGAGGCCATTACCGATCCTTCAAGATGTTAGCGGAATCATCAAACCTCGAAGGTGAAAGAGCTCGAGTTATTGTATTTAAATTCCGTCACCAAATTCATTTTAGGAAAATGACGAAATTGCCCCTGAAATTAAAAATAAGGATTTTCATAACATAATTATAAAAAATAGTTTTTAACTTCAAAATAATTTAACAAAATGTATACATTTTGCACAAAAATGCAAAGCTCAGAGCACCTTTTTGCCATTATCGCTTCATTTTTTATAATGATTTTTTATTGGATTCGATTGGATTGTTGCAGGATGGCTTTGCTGCTAGGCCCTCCGAGCTCGGGGAAGACAACCCTTCTCTTGGCTTTGGCAGGAAAACTCGACAAAGATCTGAAAGTAACAAATTTACACCCTCTTCGCCATATGTATATATCGAAAACCCTTTATACGACTTAATCTGATTATGCATTGTAGTTTTCGGGGGAAGTCACATATAATGGGCACGGAATGGAAGAGTTTGTACCGCACAGGACATCAGCTTACATAAGCCAAAACGATCTTCACATAGGAGAAATGACGGTGAGAGAGACGCTCGCTTTCTCAGCAAGATGTCAAGGAGTCGGACCTCGCTATGGTAATGCCTAATCAATCTCTTTAGTTCGGGATAATTTTTTTTCCACAACCTCTTTTTTGCAAAATGTATCTATTTTATAAAAATGACGAAAATACCCCTAGATATAAGAATTACTTATTTTTTAAGTTCTTAGTTAAAAATTAGTTTTAAAATCAAATATAAAAACCTTAATTTCAGGGGCAATTTTGTCATTTTATAAAAATACATATTCTATACAAAAAAATCAAAGTTCACAACACATTTCTGTCATCAACAAAATATACCGCATCATCTTGCAAAAGTGATACGATAAAAATGCATTTTTTACTATTTTCCCTTTAAATTGAACTATTGTGGAAATCTGAAACATGAAGATATGTTGGCTGAACTGTCAAGAAGAGAGAAGGAAGCTAACATAAAGCCGGATCCAGATATTGATATCTACATGAAGGTGAGGGAGAGAGAAACAAAGTACTATTATATATGTATTTGTCTGTGTTTACAAGTCTTATCTACAATAATAGCATGTGCTGCTCTCTTAAAATATTTCCTAATCTCCAGGCTGCATCTCTGGAGGGGCAGGAGACCAATGTAGTTACAGATTATATCTTAAAGGTATCATTTATATAAAAAATGTAGCCATGTACTATATCAGTTTTGCAATCACCAAATGTGGTTTGAACTTTGTTTTTTCCATGCAAAATGTATGTGTTTTTAAAAATGACGAAATTGCCCATGAAATCAGGAATTCATATTTTTTTAAAAATAAAAAAATAATTTCCTGAAAGTTCTATTAATCTTATTTTTAATTAAAATTTGTATAACTAAAGTTTTTAGATTTTCAATTGTCTAATTTGATTAAAAATTAGTTTGTTTAAGTAATTTCTTAAAGTATGTCCGTTTTTATTTTTTTTAAATCTAATTCTTAATTCAAATGGTATTTTCATCATATAAAAATATATACATTTTGCACGAAAAACAAAGTTCATACCACATTTTTGCCATTAACGAAGTATACAACACCCTCTTGAAAAACTGATGGATTGGAAACACTAACATGTTACTTTAAAAATAAGGTTTTGTGTCACGTGTTTGATAGATATTGGGACTTGAAGTGTGTGCTGATACGATGGTTGGAGATGAAATGGTACGAGGTATCTCTGGCGGGCAAAGAAAAAGAGTCACGACAGGTGAAAAATGAAAACGTCGAGTTTAGTAACCTTAAAGAGTTCATTTACGGTTTTGTTCTTAACTCGAGGTGTGCATGATGCAGGGGAGATGCTGGTTGGACCAGCTCGAGCGCTTTTCATGGACGAGATATCTACTGGTTTAGACAGTTCAACGACGTTTCAAATAGTGAACTCGCTAAGACAGTCCATTCACATTCTCAATGGGACGGCGGTTATCTCCCTCCTTCAACCCGCGCCGGAAACTTACAACCTATTTGATGATATAGTTCTTCTCTCGGATGGGAAAATTGTGTATCTTGGCCCTCGAGAGAATGTGCTCGAGTTCTTCGAGCATATGGGGTTTAAATGCCCCGAAAGAAAAGGAGTTGCAGATTTCTTGCAAGAGGTAATAATTATACAACTGTAAGTTAGAATCATTAGATATGTTTTGTTCAGTGTTCTAAAACTCCCGATTTCTCCCCGAGAACGGGGTAAAGTCGAGTCGGCCAAGTTTTGGAACTCGTTCTCAGTGCCTCAGTACTACCGAGTTTTCATTCTGTCAAAGTTGGTCGAATTTTATGTTTGATTGTGTTTTTATTTCTTGTTTAATATAATCAAGTTGAGAGTAATAATAACTTCATGATTGCTGCACAATAGGTTACATCAAGGAAAGATCAAGAACAATATTGGACACGAAAAGAAGAACCTTACAACTTCATTACTGCCTCGGAGTTTGCTGAGGCGTTTCAGTCGTTTCATATTGGTCGAAAACTAGGGGACAAGCTCGCCTCTCCATTCGACAAGGCCAAAGCTCACCCTGCTGCTTTAACCACGAAGAAATATGGCGTGAGCAAGAAGGAGCTGTTGAAAGCTTGCATTTCAAGGGAACTGTTGCTTATGAAGAGAAACTCGTTTGTCTACATATTCAAAATGACCCAGGTGAATAAAATTCAAGCATACAATTTAGGGTATATTGCATAAAGTTGCCATGAACTTTTCAAGTTTTGCAATTTTCCCTACAACTTATCGAGATATTAGAGAATTTTGTTTTCAAGGATTTTTTTGAGTTGAGTGAACATTTGGTTATTTTTTTCCTTTCTATGCTTGCAGCTTATATTCATGGCTTTCATAACAATGACATTGTTCCTACGAACTGAGATGCACCGAGACACAGTAACTGACGGTGGGATCTACATGGGCGCTTTGTTCTTTATCATCATCATGATAATGTTTAACGGGTTTTCAGAGCTCGCCATGACCATAATGAAGCTTCCCGTGTTCTACAAGCAACGCGATCTTCTCTTCTACCCTTCGTGGGCATACTCTCTACCGACTTGGATCCTGAAGATACCGATTACCTTCATAGAGGTCGCCGTTTGGGTATTCATGACTTACTACGTCATAGGTTTTGATCCAAACATAGAAAGGTAAGAAGATCACAAGATATCATGATTCAAATGCGCGCTTTAGCTTTTTCCGAGCTAGAATTTGACGAGTCGTCGATGGCAGGTTTTTCCGACAGTATTTACTACTCCTATTTATCAACCAGATGGCCTCTGGTCTGTTCCGTTTGATGGGGGCTTTAGGGAGAAATATGATCGTTGCAAACACTTTCGGCTCTTTTGCATTACTAACCGTACTGGTTATGGGTGGATTCATCATTTCTCGAGGTATGCTTCTTGTTTATGTTTTATTTAGGGAAAATAACAAAAAAATGTCTTGTACTATGCTACTTTTGCAAGAGCGTGCTGATGCGAGGTGAACTTTGATTTTCAGTGCAAAATGTGTGTATGTTTAATTAAAATGACGAAATTGCCCTTGAAATTAAGAATTAAGACTATAAAATATCAAAAAAAAATTAATTACAAAATTTGCTTATACAAATTTTAATTAGAACATAAAATAGAAAAACTTTAAAAATATTTTTTGAAATTAATTCTTAATTCTGTGGACATTTTCGTCAATTTTTAAAATAAAAAGTACATACAATTTGCACGAAAAAACTAAGTTCAGGACATCTTTTTCCCATCAACAGTGGACACAACACCATCTTTCTTTTTTTATCAGCAAAAGAAATTTTTTTATTCAATCAAAGAGCGGAAGGAAAAATAAAGGAAAACATAACCCAACCCAACCAAAGAGCCAAAAAAAAGAGAGCCCAAACTATTACAAAGCTAAGGAATCTGGGTTTAGAGCCAGAGGATTAGAGTTCCAAGAGGGAGAGTCTGGAGAATAATTGCAGGGTCGTTTCGATGAAGAAGGTGGAGCGAGAGACACAAGTGTTGAATCTTTAGAAAAGTTACTGCTGGGGAAGAGCAGGATCCAGTGAAGACGAGAGAGTTCCTGACACAACACTCTCTTGCAAAAGTGTCATAGTATAAGCTACATTTTTGTCATTTTCCCTTTTTTATGGGCACCAATTTTGACTGTAAATTGTGCATTTGCAACAGATGATGTGAAGAAATGGTGGTTATGGGGTTATTGGATCTCGCCTATGATGTACGGACAGAACGCCATTGCTGTTAACGAGTTCCTCGGAAGCAAGTGGAGCCATGTAAAATTTTCTTTACCATAAAGAAGAAAAAACAATACATTTCAGTCCATAACATTTTACGGTTAGTTACTATTTTGAAATACCTGTTTTACAGGTTCCACCAAATTCCTCAGAGCCTTTAGGAGTTCAAGTCTTGAAGGCTCGGGGACTCTTTGCAGGACCACATTGGTACTGGATTGGCGTAGGGGCGTTAGTCGGATACATTTTTCTTTTCAATTTCCTCTTCACGTTGGCTCTCAAGTATCTTGACCGTAAGTACTCTCTCATTTACACGCTATGCGCTTTGTTCTTAGTCTCAGACTCGGACATGATGTTCTGGTTTGACTTTCTCTGTAGCATTGGGCAAGCCTCAAGCTGTGCTATCAGAAGAGTCATTTGCTGAGAAAAGTGCTCATGGAAATGAGGAGATCGTTGAGCTATCTGGTACGTCCAGAAAATCATATATATAGATATAGTTATATACATACATATATGACGGTGTACTTTTTGTTTTTGCAAAATGTGGCGGTGAACTTACCATTTTCTTGCAACATTTGTCCAAATATGACAGAAATACCATTGAAATTAAAATTCTAAATAAACAAATATAATTTCCAACTCGAGCTTGCTGGTTTTGCAAAATTAGAACACACACACACACACGTATGTGTGTGTGTGTGTGTATCTCTTTTCACATCTTTGCAACTCAAATTATATACATATACATACATGACTGTGTGCAACTCAAGTTATATACATATACATACATGGCTGTGTACTTTTGTTTTTGCAAAATGTGGGGGGTGAACTTACCATTTTCTTGCAACATTTGTCCAAAAATGATGAAGATGCCATTGAAATTAAAATTCTAAATAAATAAATAAATAATTTCCAGCTCGAGTTTTGCAAAATTAGAACATACACACACATGCATCTCTTTTTACATCTTTGCAACTCAAGTTAAGAAGTAATCATTATAATTACAATGCAGAAAGAGGGGATTCCAATAGAAGAAGCGTGTCGTCGCGCTCTCTATCAGCAAGAGTGGGAAGTTTCAATGGAACAAATCAAAATAGGAAGCGTGGAATGATTCTTCCTTTTGAACCCCTTTCCATAACTTTCGACGAGATCAGATATGCAGTGGACATGCCACAGGTATGTCTTTGAACTCAATCGAACTTCAGAACGAGAATATACATGAAAGTTGAATTCTGTAGTATCAAGTCGTGAATATTTTTTGCTATTGTTATTACTTTTGTCACTTCCACTACTGCAAAACTTGTTCGTCACCATTTTCTCGTTTCCTATTTACCAAGAATACATACGAAAGCTGAATTCTATAGCGTCAAGTCATTAAATCATTATAATATGAAAGTTGAGTTCTATAGTATCAAGTCATGAATCATTTTTGTTAGTTTCAACTGATCATAGCATCATACTTTGTTATTGTTACTACTTTTGCCACTTCCACTATTGCAAATCTTGTTCATTGTCATTTTCTGGTTTCTTACTGAGCAAGAATACATAAGAAACTGAATTCTACAGTATCAAGTCCTGAATCATTATACACATGAAAGCTAAGTTCTATAGTTTCAAGTTGTGAATCATTTTTGGAAGTTTCAAATGATATCATAGCACCATACTTTGCTATTGCTATTACTTTTGCCGCTTCCAATATTGCAAACCTTTTTCATCACCATTTTCCGGATCCTATTTTACCAATGAAAGCTGAATTCTATAGTATCAAGTTGTGAATCATTTTTGAAGTGCTCAGATGATCATAGCATCTTACTTTGTTATTGTTATTTCTTTTGCCAATCTCACTATTGCAAATCTTGATCGTTGCCATTTTACCAAGAATACATATTAAAGTTGAATCTATAGCATAAAGTCATGACAGTTAGAGTAGAATTTCCCGAATTATTGCATGTAAAATAATCAAGTCGTGAATCATTTTTGGAATGTTCAAAGGAAAAAGTACCGATAAATACACCCAACTATACCCCTTTTCCAGTTAGCTTCTACTAACTAAGATTTGGGTCATTCAGATACACCCAAGTTTCACAAATTCTCACATGTTAAGTTTTTGGATGGAAAATGTTAATTTTGAAAGTGAAAGTACAAAAATGTCATTCGGTAAAAACCTAAATGACCCATATCTTAGTTAAGTGTAGCTAAGTGGAAAAAGTGTATAATTTAGTGTATTTATTTGTACTTTTCCCATATCCAAATGATCATAGCATCTTACTTTGTCATTGTTATTACTTTTGCTTTTACCAATTCCACTACTAAAGAACTCGTTCACCATTATTTTCTTGATTTTTTTCTATCTCATTCGTCTCGTTTTTGTAGGAAATGAAAGTGCAAGGCGTACCCGAGGATAGATTAGAGCTTCTGAAGGGTGTGAGCGGGTCCTTTAGGCCGGGAGTCCTGACTGCTCTGATGGGCGTCAGTGGTGCGGGCAAAACAACCCTGATGGACGTACTGGCTGGAAGAAAAACCGGCGGATACATTGAAGGCAGCATTACAATATCCGGGCACCCGAAAAAGCAAGAAACCTTTGCCCGTATAGCGGGATACTGCGAGCAAACCGATATCCACTCGCCTCATGTCACTATCTACGAGTCCTTGGTCTACTCTGCCTGGCTTCGGTTGCCTCCCGAGGTTGATTCTGCAACAAAAAAGGTAATGTTCATATCCTCTCTATATATAATATCGTTCTAAAATTAAAATACACATAGAATTGCAACAACAAAAACCGTAAAATACACCCAAATCCTTGCTATGTAAGTTTACTGGTTGATACTGCAACAAGAAAAACGACGTTTATATGTTTTCTGTATATATAGTCTTATTTGTGGTACTTACTGAGATTTTTAAGATATGAAATGCAAAGAACTTAAAATATACCAAATCCATGTCATTTCTGACACAAACCTTACCTGTGTAAGTTTACTGGTTGCTTCTGCAACAAGAAAGGTGATGCTTATATGTTTTTAGTGGCGATGTAGTATTCCACTTTTGTAAGAAGTGAATGTGTACTATTGTTTATTTTGAAAACTTAAAGTAAACTATCTTAATTCTTGCGCAGTTTGTCAAACTCCGTAAGAAAGACGGAAAATAGACCTGCAATTTTTTTTCAAAATGACATAATTGCCATTGGAACAAAAAAACTAAATTTAAATATACATTCAAATTTTAATTTGATGGGTATTTGTTTTTAATTCGTTTTTAACCGTGCAAAAAAAGACAAGTTCACGATAAGTTTTTGCAGTAAACCTAGTACATGGACACTCATCACAAAAGTATGATACTATACCGTCAGTTTTTGCAATTATCCCAAGTTTTATTTGTGGTACCTTCTGAGATTTAAGATATAATTATTGGCTGTATAGAGTGATGTTTATATGTTTTTCTGTATGACTGGCGGTGTAGTATTTCACTTTTGTAAGAAGTGTCCGTGTACTATTGTTTATTTCAGAAACTTACGGTAAATTATCCAAATTTTTGCACAGTTTGTCAAACCCCGTCAAAAAAGAAAATTAGACCTCCAATTTTTTCACTATGGCAGAATTGCCCATGGAACAAAGTTTAATTATACTTTATCGTATACTTTTACGTGTAGATTTTAATTTGAGGGGTATTTTCGTATTTTAAATTCATTCCTAACTATGCAAAAAAACAAGTTCACTGTAAGTCGTTGCAGTAAACATAGTACCAGTTTTTGCGATTATCCTAAGTTTTATTCGTGGTACCTTCTGAGATTTAAGAACATTAAGTTTGCTGATTGTGTATATGCGATAAATTGGGTTTCAGCTGTTCGTCGAGGAAGTTATGGAGCTGGTGGAGCTGAAAACGCTGAGGGAAGCGCTTGTCGGGTTGCCTGGAGTTAACGGTCTCTCGACGGAGCAGCGCAAGAGGCTGACCATTGCAGTAGAGCTTGTCGCGAACCCATCTATAATATTCATGGACGAGCCAACCTCGGGCCTTGACGCCCGAGCAGCAGCAATCGTGATGAGAACAGTGAGGAACACGGTGGACACAGGAAGGACTGTTGTGTGCACCATCCACCAGCCTAGCATCGACATATTTGATGCTTTTGACGAGGTTTGTGTCTCTTACTTGTGAACCAAGTCTATAGTTTTTTAAAAAAAAACCATGATTTTTTATAAAAAAATAATTTTAAGGGCATTTTGGTCATTTTTAAACCAATATACCCATTTTTTAAAAGTGTGTTAAGTTACCGCCATTTTTTGCAAAAATGTAAGTTCATAATCACTTTTTGCCAAATTTGAATAGTTCACATCCGCATTTTGCAATTTACCCTAGTTTTTCAAGTTTGCAAGCTTTTTGTGATGACTTTGTACTCGAATATCGAATCACAGCTGTTTCTTTTGAAACGAGGAGGGGAAGAGATATACGTTGGTCCTCTGGGCCGCCATTCTTGCCATTTGATCGATTACTTTCAGGTAACAACAGCATTTTGGCCATAATCAACTAAAAACTTAAGCTGATAGACTAATCGATAGCATTTGGTGATTCATGATCTAATTATGCGTCTTGAAATTTTTTTTCATGAAGGCGACGAATGGAGTTCCTGAGATCCAAGATGGATACAATCCGGCGACATGGATGCTCGAGGTGACTTCAGAAGTACAGGAAGTAACTCTTGGGGTCGATTTTGCTGATGTTTACAAGAACTCGGAATTACACCAGTATGTCTTCCATTTCAGTGTTTCGTGTTTGCATATATATTTACGATTCTGAAGTTGTTCCACTGTTTTTTTGGAAGATTGTGTCATAGAATTACAAGATGTTAGGGATAATTTCAGTTTACTTCACAGCTAGTTAGACTGTTCTCACGTAACTACAACTAACTTTAAAATCTCTCAGGGAGCTTTTGTTTTCAACTATGTTTAGATTTCAATTCATTTGTTTTTTATTTATTACAAAATGACTAAAATACCCCTGTTTAGCTTTCAAAGTTTCAAAACCATGTCATTCACCTTCCTTCTCTTATCAAGAGAAACAAGTTATTTTCACACACTTAACGACTTCAACTGACTTTGAGGCATCCGCAAGAAATGTACCTAACTTCCATACAATTCCAAAACACCAAAATTTAGACATCGTTTGGTCAATCAAAAGCCAAGTCAAAGTTGCTGCTGGATATATTTGATTTTGAAAATGTGGAAGTTGAACATGGGTATTTTAGTCATTTTGTAATAATTAAAAAATAAAATATATTGATATTCAAAGGAGTCAAGTAAAGTGAGATGAAAACAAACTTCACTATTATCTCAAAAAAAACTGTATGCGTCAACTTAGCTGTAGTAAACTTAGATTATCCCGAGATGTTAGGCTATGAAGCGTCTTTAACTGTCAATTCTTGTGCAAAAATCAAATAAAATTGAAATTTAACGGGGTTTAGTGAGGTGAGACGAAAACAGAGTTCACTGCTCGCTCTCTCTCTCAGAAAACTGTATGCATCAAAATTAGTTGTAGTAAATTGAGATTAACCCTAGATGTTATGCTGTTACGTGTTTTTAACTGTCAATTCTCTTGCAAAATTTGTCAGGAGAAACAAGGCCTTGATAAAGGAACTAAGCACACCAACTCCAGGTTCAAATGACTTGCACTTCCCTACTCAGTACTCTCAGTCTTTCTCCACACAATGCATGGCTTGCCTGTGGAAACAGCACTTGTCCTACTGGCGAAACCCGTCCTACACTGCAGTGAGGTTCTTGTTCACCACCGTCATCGCCATAATGTTCGGGACGATATTCTGGGATCTGGGTTCCAAGAGGTACAGGCAAAACCGAAAAGAGCAGTGAAAAGAAATGAGAAAGGAAAAATGACACTTTACTACACCTAACTATGTATTTTGGGACATGTTTAGGCTAAATTTTGTCCAAAATAGCATAGATAGATGTAGTAAAATGTCCAAAAATACAAGTTAGGTGTAGTAAAGTGTATTTTTCCCAATGAGAAACGATAGTTTCCTCCTTTGTCGGATACTCATGGAAAATTTTTCGTTTTTTCCTTGGATTTAGGACGAGGCAGCAGGATCTCTTCAACGCTATGGGCTCCATGTACGCTGCTGTTCTTTTCATCGGGGTCCAGAACACGTCTTCGGTGCAGCCTGTCGTGGCCATTGAGAGAACTGTGTTTTACCGAGAACGAGCTGCTGGGATGTATTCGGCTTTGCCCTATGCCTTCGGACAGGTAAGAGTTTACATTACATGAACACAGCAATTGGTCGTAGGAACTTGGAAACTTTGCTTGAGACTTGAGAAAGCCATTCATATAGAGGAAAAATAATCATTACATAACACAACATTTACCCGTAGAAACTTAGAAACTTTACTTGAGGTTCAAGGAAGTCGTTCATACAGAGGAAAAAACCCTTTTATATATAGCTTTGCACCTCTTCACACAAGCAATATTTAGTTGTAGAAATGTATAAAGCATAATTAACTCATGAAAACTCAAAAAAATTTCCAGAGATTCAACAGTCACTCATATAAAAGCGAAATTTACTCCTAAAACTTTTCACAAGATTCAGAATTCGTTCGTATACGCTTTACGCCTCTTGTCTAACCCAAAAACCTTGCGTGTTTTTCTTCAGGTTTGCATAGAACTTCCGTACATACTGATCCAGACGGTCGTGTATGGAGTTATAGTGTATGCCATGATCGGATTCGAATGGACTGTTGCCAAATTCTTTTGGTATCTTTTCTTCATGTACTTCACCTTACTATACTTCACGTTCTACGGTATGATGACTGTAGCCGTCACTCCCAACCATAACATTGCTGCTATCATCTCCTCCGCCTTCTATGCATTGTGGAACCTCTTCTCCGGATTCCTCATTCCCAGACCGGTAAGTATTCCTAGGAACATATACATATACATACACATACACATACATATACAGGGTCATGATCTCGTGCGAACCAGGAGGTCTTGTGCAAACCTGTGAGAACCATGTTTCCATTATTTTGTCATGTATTTCCATTATTAAGCCATGTGTTTCCATTATTATG
>JAYMTP010003380.1:0-17148 GCA_036897365.1 Geranium brycei | reverse complement strand
TATTCATCATAAGATAAAGCAATTATTCATAAGAACAAGAAGGAAAATAGAAAGAAAAAATCTAATGTGAACTTGATCTTCATAAAATCTCCATGTCTTAATGAACAATATACATAAATCCTTCAGATCTTTACTCTTATGTTATCCCTCTCATACAATAGAGCTCTCTCACAAAGTATATAAATCTGAAAATCTCAAAAAGTAAAGCTCTAGGTCAGAAACTGAAAGGGTATTTATAGGGTAAAATCGCACGGCTCGTGCGTTTTTCACGCGATACCGTGCGTTTCTGTAATTTTCTGTTTCTGCTAGGCTTTAAAGTCTTTCTCAATTCTACTCAGTTCTGGCGGTTTAACTGAACGCACAGGTCAGTTGGGAAAGCACACAAGACCATGCGTTTTCCTTTCCTTGCAGACCACAATTTCCTCTTCTGTTTGGGAGTTTGCCAAATTGGTGAAACCTCAGCACGCCTTTGTTGAATTGTTGAGATGCACGAGGCAGTGGGAATATCCCACGGCCCGTGTGTTTTCTTCGTTTATGGCTTCGAGCAGCTTGGGTTTGGAGGGATATTCTTGGGCTTCACGAATTCACTGTATTTTGGATTAAAAAAAACATGTATTTTGCAAGATAAAACTCGTAAAGCCCATAAAGTACGAAAATGGATAAATGTGGGCATCTTAGTGCCAAATGAGAACGAAAGGAAGTTAAAATATGAAGTAAATGTGCTCAAATACATGTTAAGATATTCACGCATCAACTGACACGTTGCTTCGTTACACAAAAAATAACCGAATTGGTAGACTTTTTTCTCTCATCACATGATTTACATGTTCCATTAAAATTTGAATCCCCAAATTACCCTTGTTGTATGTCTTCTTCAATCTTGCTTCCTTACTCTCTCTCACACACTACACAGGCTCAACTAGGGGTGGACATTTTTTGCCCAAAACCAAAACTGAACTGGAATTCGAACCGGATTTGAACCATAAAACCGAGAACCGTGGGTATTGGGTCGATTTGTGTATGAAAATTGAGAACCGAATTAATTCGGTTTGGGTCCAGTTCTGATAGAGTAGAACTATCAAGTAACCGGTTCATGAGGTTTTAATTAGTATTTTTTGTATTTTCAATTTTAATTTTTTGCCTAAAAATAGGTTTAATCGTCTATAATTTTTCCTATAAATTGAACAATGTAAGAAGATCACATTAATTAGATCTAATTGGGCAGAACCAAGAAAGAAGATTGGAGAACCGAAACCTAAATCTCACAATTAATCATTTAATAGGATTTAATTGAGAAGAATCAGAAACTGGACCAGAGAACCAGACTCAGAATCGGACCATTTCCCACGTGTTGGGTCTTTAAAATAGAGAAGCGGTTGATTTGGTTCGGTTTGATTCTAGCCAGTTCCAGATCCGTGCCCAGCCCTAAGCTCAACATTGTTGATTATCTTCCTTTTGGAAGTAATCCACTTATTCTAAGTGATTTTTAAAACGAAAGATGAAAAATATTGTAATAATTGATAGTCTTGCATATAAAAGGCATGTCTTGTAATCAAAAGTTATAGATAATGTGAACTTACTAACCACTTTAATATTTATTTGTCACGAGAATATATTTTTACGAAAATGATACAGTGTAAGGATGTAAACGAGTCGAATCGAGTCTTATTTTGGTTAGGTTGGGCTCATGAAAAAAGTGTTCGGCTCAAGCTTGGCTCAGGCTCAAACGAGCTTATGCAATTAATCTCGAGTTCGCTCGAAATAAAATAACCAAGCTCGAGCTCGATTCACTTAAATTTCAATACAAATATTCATCAAAAATTAAATAAATAATAAATGAGCCAACTTCATATCACTTGTCTATTTCTATTATAAATATTTATTAAAATGTTAAAATATATTAATATAAATATATAATTAAATAAATAATAAATGAGCCGCCTCGCGAGCCTATCGAGCATTAAAAGGTTAGGCTCGAGGTCGGCTCGTTTATTAAACGAGCACAATCTTAAGCTCAAATTCGACTCGAGCTCGATTATAACAAGCCTGAACTGAATATTTAACAAGCCGAGCTCGAATGGCTCGTTAAAAACTCGACTTGTTTACGGTACTAATATATTGACCATCGCTTTGTACAACCTTGATACTAATATAATGAAGGCTTAGACAACAATATCTAACGGAGATCTCAAGAAAAATTATATACATGAGAGTTCTATAGCACCTGAACAAGAAAGGAGCGCATGAATGTTAGTAAAGTCCTTATATGGACTTGGACAAGCTCAAAAACAATAGCACGAATTTTTCTACAATTACATATAGTCAAAGTCATTCAGAACCTACAAATGTGACAAAAGCAATGTGTTGAGAAAATAGCACATGATTGTGTTCATCTTTCCATTTCTTCATTTGCCTAAGCATTGTTCCAACTTAACTCATTAACTTGTTTCACTTCTTCCTTCCATTTCCTTCTCTTCGTGATCTGAAAAGAAAAGTACATATCAAGGCTAAGGAACAGGTTGATCATTGACAGCATAGAATTCTGGATACTAATAAATTTCCCACAACCAGTATAAAGATTTTAATTTTAAAATAAAAGGGTCATTTTACACTGGTATTTATAACCCCAAAATTTGAACTCATACCATCATTTACGCACCAGCTTCCGGTTCCCCCACTGCAACATGAAATCAGCGGACAGCTTCAAAAGACTCCCCTTCCCATATCCCTCGGCTCCTTGATCATTTTGTGTATATCAACCTGTCATCACATTTACAGAATGAATTATATATATTAAAAACAAAAAACCGATGCTTCTAATAGGAAATTTATGTCATGTTCTTAACTGAAATTTGGATTGTGTTTTCTGCCATTTTAAATCTTAAATCTGATAAATTACTCCACAATGAAATTCAATTTGAGCCTGAATCAATTTGGAAGAAAATGGAGAAGCATGAAACAATTTGAAAGGTAGATTCAGGTCCAGGTTACTCAATCCACCACAACCTTACATTCGAATTCGATTTTGCCGCCAACTTAAGTAACTGCAAGCCTCGACTTGAGAGTATGAGGAAGGACTTGTGTCAAATTTTAGAAAAATGAGAAAGGTTGTAAAAAGGAGTATTGAGGAAGAAGGGCACTTTGAAAATTTAAGAAACTTAACCCTCATGTGCAAGTCACATAATGATAGAGGTTAAAATCCGTTACTTTCGCAAGGCGGTGGTAAGTGTTCAATCAGATGGGATATTATAATGTCACCAAATTTTTATAATGCACCTTTCTCTTTGTGGCGATTCATAAGCATATCCATCTACAATTAACCCTACAATCCTTTAGCAAAGAAAGTGATCTCTTCTATACAGCATGAATTGACTATGGTACGTAATCACTACTAGCATGGTACACATGCATACTGTTGATTTTATATCCACTAAAGGACGTAATTTAAAAAATGAGCTTCAAAGGACAAACAAATAAATATCTTTATAACCAACAAGGAAACCCAAGGAGAAACTAACAAACGCTGTAGATGCAAATGTAAGATGGAAAATAATCTAATAGTATCACTGCCATGAGGATACAATTACATAAATACAGAGCATGTCTAACATCCCTCAATATAAACATGTAAATTAAGATAAATCACATAAATAAGAGACATCCAAGTGTTCCTAATAGGCTTCTATAATCTTTCAATAGATTACCCAATCCAAGTTGGACGTATGAAAATGTACGATTTAAAATTGAACAAGAAAAGTTCGGCAAAAAAAGCTTCATACAAATTTATGTTACACACAGTTGACTCAAGGGCAGCAATAACGTGAAAGATGATTTTTTTTCCTTATTATATCTCCCTTTCATTATATTTTGCTTTTATTATATTCCTTTATTTGTTCTATTTTCTCTGTTCAAGTCGATACACTGTTCGGGTGTATCAATTTAATGAGCAGGCTAAAAAGAACTTGAAAAGGGAAAAAATAAGAGATTTGTATCTAAATTAACATGATCCAGATTAGGTAAACATCCAAAACCATCGTGAACTATACATTTTGTTTCGATTTAGTCCATGAATTTTGTTAAGCTACAATTTGGTCCCCAACTATACATTTAACCTCTCAACTATGTGTGGTGCTAACACGACAAGGGCAATATTGGAACAATTTGGATAGTTGAGAGACTGTTGGGATCAAATGAAATTCATCTGAATTGGAATGAATCAATGTTCAGTTGTTCATGACTACATCAGAACAAAAGGATGTTTTATTTTAGAAACTATTTTGGAACATTTTCCTTCAAATGAAAACCCACCCATGCAGTTTTTACAATACAACACCCATAGTGGGCATTAAATGATTCAGTATTAGTGTCATCCAACCTTTTTTTATCAGCAATAATACAGGGAAATCCTACTATAATACCTAATCTAGTGTTTGTACCAAAATTCAAACTCATAACCTCACATATGTTAGAGTGAGCTCCTTGACACTTAGCCCAACTTATGTTGGCATCCAACTTTTGTGCGTATCGACTTTCATTGAAGAAATTGTGAGGAAAGTAGATTACAAATTCGATTAAATTGAAATGCAAAACTGACTTGACTTTTCATTATATGAATGTAGAAGTAGAATATTACCTTCTTTTCTTATGAAGCCCTATCATAACAGAGAGAGAACTTGAATTGTTTTTCAAAGTGGCCAGTACCAAGTTGATTATGTGACATGGTTAATCAAGCAGGAATATAAAACAGAAATAAAACTTATTGGCTTCAAAAGCAATTAATTAAAAAAAAAGTCCAATCAATATGATTAGATATAGCTTACTTCTCCTACTCGTGTCCACCAAGGAGGACGTTTGGCTGATCCTCTGCGTTTCTTATGAGACACCCTAAGGGAAAATCGAATTGTTAAATATCATAATACCATACACCGACAATAAGAATCATATGATCATATAATAGTCGTAAATGCATTTAAGGGACTTGGTGAAAAAACAAAAATAAATAAAAACTAATCACTGATTCTATATAAGAAATTCAAAAGAGGTGCAACTATTGGTAGTGGAGGTGCAAAAAGGGACAAATGCATATGTATAGACTATAGTACATGAAATTAATGCAAACAAACCAACTCAGATCAATTTTAAGATTTAGCTAAACTAAGCATACGACATATTTCTATAGAAGATACATATTGCATCCAAGTAGGTGTTTACCTTGATTGATCCAATGACAAGCATATTAACATTATCTACCGCATTACTACATTCACATCATTGGCAAAACAAAATTCTAAAACATTTTTGATCATTTCTCTCCTTTCCATTCTCTATTATACGAAAGCAACAAAATAAAGTGCAGAAATCAGCACAAGTAGTTGAAGACAAGCACTGACTTTTAGCATTAAACATAGCATAAATTACATATTACATTTTTTTATAGAAGAGGACCATGGTCCAGCATTAAGCATATTCATATTATCTTCCATATTAATATCATTGGGAAACTAAGATTCTACAACTTTTTTGTTGATAGGGAAACAAAGCAAACTACAAATGAAAAGGGAAGAGGTGCAGAAAAACAGAGACACTGTCCATTTCAAAGATAAGTTATTGTGAACATTTTTCGAAGTGCTTACCATGATTTGTCACTGCCTACCGTCACATTATTCCCCAGCATAACATCGAGAGAAACAAGACTTGGCCTGATGGAAATTGCTTCACAGTCTTTACATTCACCAAAACTTTTAACACTTCTTGTATCTGGATTATAACAAACTATAAAACAGCCATTATGAAACATCAGTATTTCACTGTTATGCAAATACTTAATTGGTTCAATATTTCGTGCAAAACACGCACCATCACCCCTCGGAATGGAAAATGCTGTGAACCAGGAACTCTCAACACCATATTCTCTCATCAACCAAAATTCATCATAATCTTCAACCGAACAATTTATGTAAAGACAATCACCAAATACACCCACACCAGTAAAAACACTATCCCTCTCCATAGCCCGAAAGTGAGGTGGGTTTATTTTACCAAACTGCTCATTGTCAAGATCAAAAGTAACTATATCATTGGGGAAAGGCGAACACCAGTGAAGAACTCCTTCATATAATGTAGGATTTTCAGGCAAGTTTACAGCAGGGCAATTATCAACCTTCTTCCAAGATCCACCTTCACCAAAAGTGTATATGACACTTGGTTACAAAATGACACTATCATACTTTAATTAACTTCCTCTTTATTTTAGAACCTGACATTTTTTGTGACAATATATGATAAAATGAGTAAAATATCTTTGATTTAGGAAGGCAAAATTGGATTGGTCCAATTGAAAACAAAAGAATTGGACCGACTAAATCAACACCTCTATGTCTCAACCCTTGTATTGCCAAAAATGCTAGACCTTTATGCAATGCGTCATAAAGACGCGAGCCATGACGTTGGAGAAACGCTCCGGCCCACCCCGACTACCTCCGCCTCACAGGCTCCACCCTCTCCGCCTTCGCCACCGCGAGTCCCTCTCCGTCTCCACCACAACCCAACCCCTCTTCCTCCACCAACCCGACCCTCTGTCGTCGCGATTCGCGCCTTCTCCGACCATTGCGAGCTCCAAGGCTCCCTCTTCTCCGCCGCCACAAAACTCCGCTGCGCCTCCCCCACATACTCTCCGACTCGAGCGTCTCGTCTTCGGCGAGCCACAAACCCTATCGCGCGCCAAAAATTTACCCTACTCGACCACGTCGTCGCAAACCTCCTCCGCCTGAAACTGGGAGAATCTCTACCCTCCCTCTACCTTGGACTCCCACTACTTCCACCGTCGCGCCACCGAGAACAATCACCACCACGACGACGAAGAGGTTTATGAGGCTGAAACTGAGACGGAGAGATCAGAATACGATTTCTTCCCATGAATGTTTCAAAGAAAAGTACAGTAGATGAATGGAGTTTTTGGCTAGATTCGAGCTCCAATTTAGTTCGCTTAATAAATGAATTGAGATTTAACTTAATATTTCAAAACTTTAGTTGGTTATCTAATATGATATTTGATGAAATACCTCGTTGACACATTTATTTAAAAGATAAGTTGTAAACGAGTCGAGCATTTAACGAGTCACTCGAACACAATTTATCAGATATTTGACTCGCACTCGTTATGATTAGGCTCGATTCAAATTTGAGCGATTGAGCCCAAGATTGTGACATTTAATAAAGGGGAAATTGCGTTGTCACGGTAAATTGTACATTTTTTGCATAAAACTACGGTTAACTATTATTTTTTTCATAAAATCACAGTTAACTTTATTTTGATAGCACACCGTTAGATCTCTGTTAGTTATATTTTTTATTAATTGTGAAATGACTAAAATGACCCTTCAAATTCTTTAAAATTTTAAAGTGTCATTTGGTCTTCTCTCTCTCTCCGACCAACTCCTCGCCGGAGTCGAGGGGCGCTATTTTCTCAGCTCCGGGGTCTTAATTTATCATTTATTATTATTATTCAAACAAGGAAGATCTAAACACATTAAAAAAAAATCATTTCTTAGTAACTTTTCCTTTTTTATAAAATTATAATCTATCTATCATGAACGATGAGGATAGAATAAAGGAGCAAAGAATTACATGAAATAAAAATATACTAATTTCTTGAACAAATACCCTTCCGCTCCAGCGAGTATTTGATTGGAGAAAAATATTGGAGAAAGAGAAAGGAGAGACCAAGTGACACACTTTAATATTTTGAAGAATTTGGAGGGGCGTTTTAGTCATTTCATAATTAATAAAAATAAAAATAGCGGAGATCTAACGGTATGCTATGAAAATAAAGTTAACCGTGATTTTATGCAAAAAAATAATCAACCGTGACTTTACATAATTTTCCTTTAATAAACGAGTCAAAGTTGAACCCAAGCTATCATAGATGATAGGCTAGCTAATCGATTCATTCGATATTTGATTATTTATGATATTTAATAATTTTTTTATTTGTAAGAAAATATATAATGAAAACTAAACAAATTGAATTGGCTCAAGCCAAATTTGAGTTTGGTTTTTGTTTTTTCTTAACTCAACTCGAACCACTCCATTTTTTAGAGTCAAACCTGCTTGATAAAATTAGTCCTTATGCAACTTCCTTACATCCTTATTTAAAAGCAATTCATATTCGTGCTATTGCAATTTTAATAATATTTAAATTAAATTCTTATCAGTATTACTTCGTAACCATATTGAATTTAGCATTGAAAATTAATGTTATGAGTTGTTATATAGGAAATGATTTTTCAATCTTTTAAGAAACTTAGAAAAAAAATAGTGTGAAACGTCGCACCCGCTCTTGAAAATTTTGGATACGCTATTATTTATATAAACCTTATAAACATATGAGATCTAGAGGTTGAATTTTTGAATTTTTCATAATGAATCATAATGTAAAACCCCAAAAAGGATATTTTCCACAAACTTAAAAAAAACTATGAATAAATAAATAGATTAAATTAAAATGAATCCATATATGTCATGAATTTGGTGATAAGGCTTTGATTCATGTTAATCATAATATACGGTATTAGAGGTTGGTTAATCTCTTATTTATGTTATTCTTTGCTCTGGTTGGTTTGGCTCCTCTTCGGGTGGGCTCTCAACTACCGCAACAAACAAACTCTTGTGCGTCACAACATAACCCATAACAATCGTCAACATTTCCACAGAACTCCTCTTCCACCAGGTTGCGTTTAATCAAAGTGAACTCTGACAACGACGAGGCCTACATTATTGTAAACATTCTAATTTTGGTGTTTTGATGATAACAAACATCTTTATTAGTGTTTAAAACAAAACATTTTATTCAAAATATATATGTTATATACTACAAGCTTTTCAAAGTTATTTCAATATTGATAAATACATTTTCGGGATTTGTTCAAAACAATAACTTTTTCGGTATTCGAGTCAACTTTGAAAATTCATTTATTTATCAAATTGATATTTCTTTAATATTTTGAAAACCTTGAAGAGTGTACTTTTCAATGTAAAAATCGGTTTTACATTATCAAAGATTTTTAGAAAAATATTAAAAAAAGAGTGACCATACATCAAATCTACCAAAACCGAAAAGCATATTTTATTGGTGAACTTTCTCGTCAAATATGACTTTATTGGGAGTGTTGTAGCGTGCATATGACGTGCTATTGGAAAAATATACGAGTGTAGTTTGTACCCCAACTGATTTGGACTCTTGAATAAATAATTATGATCATTTGAGCAAGCAAAGGTCAAGCTGAAATTGAGGGCCACAAGCATGCTCATCGCCTCTTTGCACCAGGGCCGTCTCAATAGTTCTTGAAGCCTAAAACAAACGTGATTAATAGTGTATTATTTTAGGCATTAGTTTTCAAAATGTGTTTAAAATATTTAAATTTGGGGCCTAAAATAATGTTTTCTTCTTAAACATTATTTATGTAATTTGCACCATGATTATGTGTTAAAAAACCCTAATTATGGGTGCTAGACTTATGACAATTGTTGGATGACAATTTTACGTTTTCAATTGAATCAATGCATTTATTTGATTTAGGATTTTGCTTGGTTTATACATGAATGTTAACTTAACTATTTGATATTCGTGATTTGAGTTCGAGATTAATCTTGAGAGGGATAATTGAGAACTGACTATAAGTAGGATCGAGAGACCAGTCTCCTAGAGTCGAAAATCACTGGTTTATTATTGTGGAGGATTGATCATAACACCCGAAAGAGTTGTCGATATGAAATTAGGCACTACTCAACACTGAGAGGCAGATAGTGTAATTACAGCGTAAGCCTTTCGAATATTGCATTGATCAATTGTTATCTAAACTTGGATTGACGATAAGCCGTTGGTCTAGCACCCGTGGTTGCTAGTTAACTGACATATAGCTAAGGACAACAACGAGACTAGTTCAAGGTGGATTTTCTTCACTCTCTCTAGACAAGGTACAATGAATATCCGTTTCCCTGCCTGTCATGTAATAATATTATTTGAATAAAATTTCTATCTAAAACATTATTTCTAATACCAATATTTGTTTTTTTTGAAGTTATACAAATATTTGTTCAAAATATTATTTCAATTAAATACATATTAAAAATTTATTGTGCTCCTAAACAATATAATTTCTTTTGAACATTTAATCTTTTCAAAATTAAAAATTGGAAACACACACGTTTCACGAAGAATAACAAAATATGAAATGAAATCCAAATTTTTGCCTTGGAAAGTTAGCAGAATGAAATTAATTAATTTCCCCAGAGAAGAAGAAATAGGAGACGACACACAAGTTTCATCATCATCGCCATCGAGCTAAACGTTATAGCACGAAACGCACCTTACAGAGGAAGAAACAAACCCCAGGTTTTTGGATTCAATTTCCTCTGCCTTAATCCCCAGTGCCACCATCATATCCCACAACATCGTACCCATTTTCTAGAACCCTACCCCTCTCTCTCCACCATTGTTGATTCAAAGCTAAGTCACGTTCTCGTACCCATTCACCATCAGCAAAGTGTGAATGTGAAGACGCCAAGAGGTAAAACACAGCATTTGTATGATACCCAACAAGTGTTCCTTGAAGACCCATCAAAATTGATGGCCTCTGGTTCCTGAAATTACACTCCCTCGTGTACCCACATGGTTCTTTTTGGGTTGCCAGCTTTTCCCTCTATTTTGTCGAGGCGGGGTTGTGTTTTCTGTGTGAATTGTGATGTTGGGTTTATGAGCAGAACTGGAGCTTTGTTCTGTTTTGGAGATGTGGGTAGAACCCAAGCATTTATAGGAGCTGGGCTCTGTGGATCTTGAGGGCTAATGGCCTTGCTCCGGAAGTTCTTTAACAAGAAACGGCCGGACGGGCTATTGGAGATATCTGAAAGGGTTTTTGGTATGTTTTGTTTACCCTTTTTTCACATATCATGTCCTTGGAGAGTTGTGTTTATGGGTTCTTAGCACGCTCTTGAAAATTTGAAGTGGGTAATGCATTGTCTTTCTGAATGGTCATAGATTTTTGTTTATAATTTTCTTTGTTTCCATAGTGCAATACTGTTAAGAGTCTTAAAGTGGTTAACTTGTTCTGAATGTTCATGGGTTTATGCTGAACTCTAGTTTCTCACATTTTATATATAAATATATAATGCCATGTTAAGTCTTAGACAATAGTTTTTCAATTCCATATAAGTTGTGTATAATGTGCTAGTTTAGGGATGCATACTTGCCCAGTAATATTTGCAATATTGGCGCCTTAAACGCACCACAATCAGAAATAGATAGATATTACTCCAAACCATACTGTAAGGCCGAGACTGGATCACCGTGATAGCTTTTGTCGGGAAAGCATTTGTAGAAACTGTTTTCCCCCGAATCAAAAGGGTTTGATATATGAGAACTTAGCCCTTGATGTTCTTTCACCGAAGTATATTTTCCAGCTATCTGCAAGTAATCATAACCGTTCTTTGAAAATGAATGTAGTAGTCCTTGGGCCCAACATTCATAGCCAAGACTTTCAACATTGGAGAAACATCATCATGCGGCAAATCCTCTCAGGATCCATAGTTGGAAAACCATCGTAGACCCATTCCATTAGCTGGTTTTCTTTCAGTTTGGCCCTTTGACAATTTCAGTATAATTCAAAATCGTGATACAGTTGTGATGTTTGCATGCACATTTTCTTCTTTCTAATTAAATAAAGTAAAATGCATTGGATTGTTTAAAGATAGCGATCAGAAAGCCAATTTTCATATTCCGTATAAATATGCCGAAATATCTAATTTATATGGTGGTAGTTACTGTGTTGTGTACATGCGTAGTCTTCAGGTACTGCTTTACCACCAACCTCTTGGACGACGATGAATACAAAATCTACATACAAGGTATTGTGGGTCGACTCCATCATTTGTTTCCCCAGGCTTCATATATGGTGTTTAATTTCCGAGAGGGAATGAACCAAACCCTGATTGCTAACATATTGTCCGAGTATGATATGACTGTAGTGGATTATCCTCGACACTATTTTGGCTGCCCTTTGCTTGCATTGGAGACTATCTACCACTTTCTAAAATCAAGTGACAGCTGGCTTTCACTCGGGAACCAGAATATGCTGCTGATGAATTGTGAACAAGGTGGATGGCCAGTCTTGGCTTTCATGTTGTCTTGCCTCTTGACATACAGGAAGCATAACACAGATGAACAGAGAACTCTGGATATGATTTACAAGCATGCACCCAGCGATATTTTGCCGCTGATGTCACCATTGAATCCGATCCCATCACAAGTCAGGTACCTTCAGTACGTCTCAAAAGGCAATATCTCGCAATGGCTGTCATTGGATCAGCCGTTAACGTTGGATTGTGTAATTCTTAGAGTCATACCTGATTTTGATGGAGAGGGTGGTTGCCGCCCAATATTTAGGATATATGGACAAGATCCATTGATGGTTGGCAATCGGACTCCTAAAGTTCTGTTTTCAACACCGAAGAAGAGCAAATTTGTTCGGCATATCAAGCAGGTGGCTCAAAGTCTCTTTACTTCCATTTGTATGGTTTCTTTTTCAGTACTATATGTTTCCTAGTGGATAAAAAAGAATACTTTTCTACATCAATTATTTATGTTCACACATATATTAGGAATATTTTAGTTTTCCTCCTTTCTTTAGAAGATATCTTAAGTTGGATGTTGTTCATAATTTTTACAGTAGCACAAATGACCTGTGGGATAGGTTTTCTTGTTTACTTTTTTTATTTTGTTGGCAAAGAAAATAATATTATTAAATAACAGTATTACATGTGTACATGATTTCATTGGGGGAAACAAAAGCAAGGAACGGGCATGGACATAGCTATCAACTACTTGTGTATAAGTCATAAGAGAATTTACCCCACTCCCATTTCGTTTTTTATTCGATAGTGCATTTACAACTTTCCACGGCTTACTATATATCTTATTCTTCTTCTCTTAGCTTTGCTCATATATTGTTTCAGGCAGATTGTGAGCTAGTTAAAATTGACATCCGTTGCTATATTCAAGGTGATATAGTAATTGAATGTATTAGTTTGGATGATGATTTAGAGGGTGAGAAGATGATGTTCCGAGTCATGTTCAATACAGCATTAATAAAAGCTAATATTCTGATGCTGAGCCGTGATGATATTGACATGTTATGGAATTGTAAGGACCGATTTTCGAAGGAATTTAGTGCAGAGGTATTTTTCGATACTTCCATCTTCTTGTTTGCTCTTTAAATTTTGTTTCATTTAGATGTGACTGAATGTTTTCTTGATGAAGGTTCTTTTTTCCGATATGGATATTGCCGATGATCATGTTGCAAATGAGGTGCACGGTATGGAGGAGAAAGACTGTCTTCCTATGGAAGCATTTGCCAAAGTTCAAGAGTTCTTCAGCAATGTGGATTGGCTAGATACAAAGACAGATGTAGCTCTAGATGTACTCCAGCAAATTGTGACATCAAATGTTCTCCAAGAAAAACTGGAAGCCAGTTCTCCCATTAGAGTAGGAAAAGGAAAAACCTTGCGGAAACTTGGTCCTGAAAATCACAAAACTGAACCAACATTAGAAGCTCCAGAAAATCACAGTCAAAATCCCGGAGCCAAGGCTGAACTGGGACAATTTGTGCCCACTGTGAAGGTATCTGCAGATTTGAATTCTGCAGGAGATAAGGTTCAACCCCAAGAACAGCAGGTTGCTGATCAGCCATCTGCTCAGTCTAAAGTCATTTCCCAGCGATCTGCTCAACCAGAAGTTGGCATTTCAACTTTGTTGCCTGATCATGGTGCATCGAATGGTGAAGAAGTCATTCATCAACCTAAGCTAAGTATGTCCATTGCTAAGCCGCCCGCTCCACCACATCCTCCATCGGAACCAACTTCTTTAGGAACCTCTTCTGTTGTCAATGATTCACCGGCTACTCCTCTTCCTCCTCCCTCGGGAAGAGCTCCATCTTCAACACCCGTTCCTCCTCCTCCACCCCCTCTTTCAGCTCCTCCTCCCCCTCCTCCACCTTCATTGCCTACAAGTTCTGCTAATTGTGCTCCACCACCTCCACCTCCACCTATCACATCTTCAGCTCCTGGTCTACCACCTCCTCCTCCTGGTCCGCCACCCCCTCTTCCTCCTGGTATGAGTTCTAGTCCCGGTCCGCCGCCTCCTCCCCCTGGAATAAGTTCTGGTCCCTGTCCGCCTCCTCCTCCTCCTCCTGGAATAAGTTCTGGTCCTGGTCCGCCTCCTCCTCCTCCTGGAATGAGTTCTGGTCCCGGTCTGCCTCCTCCTCCTCCTCCTGGAATGAGTTCTGGTCCAGGTCCGCCGCCTCCTCCTCCCAGTACGAGTTCTGGTCCTGGTCCACCGCCTCCTCCGGGTCCAAGAGGTCAGAGTAATGGACCTGGTCCACCTGGACCTCCCCCATTGCTTACAAGGGGAAAGGCCATATCACGTTCAAACGCAATGAACCAGACTAAAAAGTCCAACTTGAAGCCATATCACTGGTTAAAGCTGACAAGGGCCGCACAAGGTAGCTTATGGGATGAGACACAAAAAGCTGGCTCTAAGTATGTGTCATGGGTGGATAATGGTGTGCTCTTGTTCGAATGCTGGTTTTGGGTTTTTATGTTTTTCTTTCTGTTTACCCCATGACAGTGCTCCTCCGATTGATATGTCAGAACTTGAAAGTCTTTTCTCAATAGCTTCTCCACCAGGAGCGAAACAAAGTAAGCCCAAAGCACCTAAACCGGAAAAAGTTCAGCTGGTAATTTCTTCAGCAATTCAAAATGATGAATCAATCTGTTTTGCATGTTGTTGTTGTTGTATTTATTTAATTATTTTTCTCCATCCCCTGACCATGGTTCTTTCTATAAAGATCATATTATGCTATTCTCCTTCAGAACCTAAAAAGCATTATCATGATACAATTATGAGAATAATGAATCTTACTTATAATGATTTTTTTTCATAATTCTTTTGTTAGACATCCATAGAGGTATTTCTGCTATTGACATGAATTGAAGCCTGGGAGGATTTACTTTTCCTTAATGTCAATATAGCTTAAACGTTTTTTCTCTTTCATTTTTAATTGAGAACTTCAACATTATTTATTTTATTAAGCCATATCCCTGTATTCTGGGTCTATCTATCCATTCGCCTTCTTCACTGCTTAGACTCGTCGATTCTTCAGCAGTACCTTCAAGCTTGGGCAATCGACCCCATGTCTCGCGACCCTTGATTCTTACTTCCCTAACCCCTGTGTTGGCTTTGCTTAGTTTTGTTTTGGGCTAGCTTAATTAACTCACCTCAACCATTACAAATTGAACAATTAAGAAATGTACTACAAAGGGGTACTCCTTTTCAACCAAAGTTTAGTGGAGACTGTAAAATGTATATATTTAATTGCTTCCTCCATATATATTTTTTTTCAAAATTCAGTTTGCCAGTGTATGCCGGCTGTTAATCTCATTGGGCTTTTATATCTACATGACGGGCCTATACATATGAGATTAACACCCCACCTCAAATTGATGTCGGTTTCTGACATTTATAAGGAAACATCCATATTTAATTCCTTCCTAGACACAGGGTATAGCAATGCATCATTATTAACATTTTTGTCCCTAACCTGTCTTGCCTCCGTCAATCTTTATTATATAATTGGGTGTCTGATGGTATAGTATGAGAGTATTTATTGCTTGGCCTCACTAGCATAGTATGGTGTCTTTATTTGCTGTCTAATGAAAGTTTACCGTTCTTGCAGATTGATCTTAGACGGGCATACAATTGTGAAATTATGCTTTCAAAAGTTAAAATCCCTTTGTCTGAACTGGTGGTAAGCTACAAAGTTAAAATCACTGTGAAATTATGCTTATCAAAGGTTGTGGGTGAAGTGGCAGAGACCTCATGTAATAAGAATGAGGTCGATGGTTCCAAACCCCTTTTGGCAATATGCTATTCAATTCTTGGTGATAAAAAAATTGTGAATTATGTTTTTCATTTTCTTTGCCCTTCACCAATTTAACAATCTTTATAACCCATCATCTCACAGTGTCCACGATACTTGTCTAGTTACACATGATTTGACCAGTTTGATATGACTAGATGCAAACCTTAAGTTAGTTGTAACCACATTCATTGGGGTCTCTTTGGATATCTAATTGTACTAATGTCATTACCTTCAAAATCAGGCCACATTGTTCGATTCATATTTCTAAAGTAGAGTATGACTAATTGGTCTCTCTTATTTAGCGACTCCTCCATGGTCTCTCTTTGTGATTCTTACTACTTTACCTTGGTTCCCAGATCGTCTGCTCTGCTCTGAAACCGCTGTAAAAAGATTTGCTCGTAATTTGGTAGAAGAAATTCAGCTTTTACATTCTTTTTATCTAGGTTCCAGTTTAGGATGGAGGGTTTTCCTTCTCAATACCTTACGTGGCGAAAATCAGCCCACTGGTGTTAGGGACCGAATTCCAGGTCACCAAACCACAGTAGAAAAGACATATACAAGAAGGAAGAGAAGTCCTAAATGATAAGGACTTAGTGTAGGAGATTTCGTTTACTGATTTAGTTTGGAATAGTCTGTTTAGTTTTGGAACTACTATTTGGATTAGGTTGTTAGTTGGTTGTCTGTTGTCAGGCTATAAATACTTAAGAGACTTCATGAATAAAGGCATCGAGAATTTTGGAATTAGACTACTTTAAGAGATAGACGCTCTCTCTAACGAGCTCACCGGTTACCATTGCGCGTAGAAAGAAGTTTCGGCTCCCTTCCGGCGAGCAGTCCTACACTTACAGCGGACCCATAACGTGATCCCGAGCGAAGGACCATAACAATTTAGTATCAGAGCCCAACGTTATGGGTGAAGTAAATAATGAGCGGTTCGAGAACTTCGTCCGCACATCCGATCAACGACAACAAGCCATGGAGACACAACTTTAGGCACTAGCAGCACAGATGCGACAATTGACAGAAAGCCTGAACGGGGGTCGAATGGAACCCAGTCAGGGAGACGAAAGCCGACCAACTGAGAGAATTAATTCCGGCCGAGTGGAAGGGTTTGGGGGATACGGAGCACTTGGAATGACACGTCCAGCAAGAATGGATTTTCCCCGTTACGACGACA
>JAYMTP010003379.1:0-17149 GCA_036897365.1 Geranium brycei | reverse complement strand
CTCTTCTGGGTGGAGATATCCCGAGAAGCGTCTGCAAAGAGCCCCTACTATCCGACCCTTTGAATCTTTACGGACGAGCCCTACACTCAAAAACCCCCTCTCAGCGTCCACCCCCATCTACGTTAATCTTCAGACTACCTGGCCCAGGAGGGTCTCACACTTGCCTAACCGGCGGATGCCCCGGACCCAAGGTGGTTGTCGTAAGCCTGGCAGCCCAGAGTCTTCGACATCCTTTGGCCAGCGCTGCTATTCGTCCTGGATGGAACATCTCCCCCTTCTAGACAACACGGTTTCTCGCTCCCCAAATAGCTCATATACTAAGCGCTAATAGGCTAGCTTCATCTTCCTCTTCCACCCAGGAGACCCAGTCGCTCACCTTCGAGCTTGGCCCCATTCTACTTCGGATTCCCTCTAACAATCTGTCTCCCTAAATGGGTGTCACCGCCCGACATTCCAGAAACATGTGGTCCACCGTCTCTTCCACTACGCCGCAGAGGGGGCATTGCGAGATTATCGGAACTCCCTTTTGGGTCAAGGTTGCCCTAGTCGAAAGAAAGTTTGAGATCGCTCTCCATAAACAGATCTTGACTTTTGACGGAACCTTCATTCTCCACACAACTCTCCATCCTGGTGCCTCTACCGATAATAATAATAATAATATTATTATATCTCAATTATACGAAATCAAATTGTCCTTTTTGGTTTCATAAATTTCTCTCCCAATCTTAATTTTTGAAAAGCTTAGGAGTTGAATTAAATTTTGGTTTATATGTATAGTGTGAGAACATGGGAGCGGTGGAGAAGAAGCTGAAGGAAATGGGGATAAAGTACAGGCGAGCGACAGTGGAGGAAGGAGGAATCAGGATCGACCAGCTATTCTTCCACGACCCCGATTACTTCATGATCGAGATCTGCAACTGCGACAGCCTTCCCGTGGTCCCCCTCGCCGAAGAGATGGCTCACTCCTGCTCCAGAGTCAATCTCCAGCTCCTCCAGCAGCAGCAGCAACTTCAACCTCTCATGCACCAGTAGTCATTATATTCTACTGCATATTCATTCTTGATATATATTAAAACACAATAAACTTGTGAAAATGATCCCATAATAATTGATCTGTATGGATTCTCATTTCCTGGCCTGGCCTGACCTTGTCTTTTCTATTGTTTTGTATCTGCCCATTTGTTATATATGTGTGTGTAATGTGGGTGCAAATATTTGGATCTCTTCTCTTCGAAGCTGATTATATGATTACTCTGTTCCCAAGTTTGTGGTACGAGTTCTGTTGGAATGTTGGAATATCAAGAGATTCAATGATTGCTTTGGTTCATTTGTTATATCAAGAGAATTTGAATTTATTATAAGGAAAATTGTAAAAAGTTTCTTTATGATTATATTTTATTGCACAAACTCTTCTTTTTTGCACCGTTCATGCAAATTCGTGAAAATTAATGAAAATGTTACTAAAGTATTAACTCAAACGTACTTAGGGGTAGACACTCTAGCAGCGGAACCGGAGACCAAATTTGAACCGTACCAGAACCGAGACCAGATAACTGAAAACTGCGGGTAACGGTCCCGGTTTTGATTCTTAAAATGGACAATCGGGGAGAGTCCGGTCCGGTCTGATTTTTGACCAGCTCGGTTCGGTTCAGGACTCCTGCCCACTCCTAAACGTGCTAACTCAAACGTTCAACACTTAAGTGACACTTTCGTTAATTTTCACGGATTTGCATGGACGGTGCAAATTTGAACATTAGTAAGGAGGAGTTTTTGCAAAAATACAGTAAATAAAGAGTTTTTACAAAAAAAACAATTATAAGGAAACTTTTTACAATTTTCTCTTTATCATATATACTTGTTGGAGTATTCAGTTACTATTCTTAATTTATCATATATAAGTGTTATGAGGATTCCTATGAAATATAAAGTCACATAGGTTGAATGCTTCCATAAAGTCATAAAAATTATTAGCTATTTGAGGGATTTAAAAAAAAAGTAATTAAATAAATTATTTTTAAAAAATAGGTTAATGTTGAAATTAATCAGGAAAATAGGTTCTCGCTCTTTCTGTGGCGTGCGTACAGTCATCTTGATGGTGGTAGTCGTCCCGTCATCTTGACGGTTGTAGTCCCTTTTGCAGCGGTTTCTTGATCGGAGGTGAGTTTGTAAAGTGAATTTTCTAATTTGATGTATCCATTATGTTGCAAAGGCTTGTATCAAGAGTATAGTGGCATTAAAGGGCTGCATATCTTTTTCATTTTCAGGGACAATGATGCGGGGTTCGTCATAGACGACCCAGTGTTAGGGGTTTTGTCGGCTGCTGTTGGCCGTGGTGTCCTATGGGAGAGTGCAAAGTCAACGAGTTATGTACTCTTTCCGACAGGTTGGATGATGGCTCGATACTGGGAGGGATCAGGTGTTCTCTGGCGTCGCTGGACAGATTTATGTCAGCACATCGAACTAGCGGGTCTCGGTTTTCTTAAGCTCCAATATATTTTCGTGATATCCCATTGGGCCATTTGGGGGACTAGATGGCACGAGGCTCTTGGTCCGGGAAGAGGATTAAGGGGGGTCGACTTATTTCACAGGATTATTTAGGGTGTTATGCTAGGTGCTTACTGTAAGAGGTTCACGGGGTTTCTCTATCCGACTGAGGTGGAGCCTGTGGGGGTTAAGGAAGCACTACTGTATTGCGCGTGGAAGTGTTTTCGGGGTGGTTCTGGTAAGGGATTGGCAGGGAGTCTCAACCCGTTCGAGGTGGAGGTCGCGAGTTTGCAAGAGGCCATTTGTTGGGCTATCAGTTTGAGTTTGGATATCGTCATAATTGTGTCAAATTATCAAAGTTACGTGCATGTGATTCAGTGCTGGTGGTTCCCGAGTTAAAAAATGGGAGGAGTTTTGTTTGATTGCGCTCATTTTTTTTATCAGCAATAGATTGCGCTCATTTGCTTTATTTATTTCATTTTGCTTCGGCTAATTTCGTTTACAGGGTTGCTAGTCTTGCTCTCTTTAAGTTTTCTAGGAAGTCAGGTGGAGAGTTTGTCCCGCCAACTCTTAATAAACTACTTTTGAATTTCAAAAAAATTTAGAAAAATAAGTTGGGTCACACATGTTACGTGTCAGTCAGTAATTGGAGAAGAATGCTCCCTTTGACTTTACTGTAGCAAATAGTAAGTTTTTTTTTTTAAAAAACATTTAACTCTACACTTGCGGAGGACTCGAACCAGGGACTTCAAAACAAAATCTAGACCTCTGCCGCAGTAACTTATTTTCTAAATGATTTATTTAAGGGATAATGACATATGCCTACGCCCAACAATGTTACTTTTCAAAATCAGTATCCCAACTTCAAAAATTTTATTTTGGGTACCTGAAGATTGTTTAAGCGACAATTAACTCAACTTATGTTAAATCTAACTGAATTGATTTGTTAAAAAAATCTAAAATGTCCTCAATAGTTTTGATTTGGAATAAGACTGGTCTAACTAGTTCAAACTAAATTTATTTAATAAATAATAAATAAATAAATAATTATATTATTAATTAATAATATTATTGATTAATGACAATTAATTATATTATCAATAATAATTAATAATTAATAATTAAATATTTAATTATATTTTTTTAATTGTTAAGCGAAACGAAGCTTGATGCGTTGGCTGTAGAATCTTCAGAATATGTTGCAGGAAATGGATCTTGCAACGAAGAGGGAGGAGAGGAGGAAGGCATCGGGAAGGCAGAGGGCTTCTAAGTTAGTTGTGGCAATGGGCGGTCGCTGGAGAGGGTTAATAGAAAGACGAGTTTTGGGCGAGGTGGTGGAAGGTTGGGTAGATGGTGGTCATCGCCAGAGATTACTATGAATTTTTCTAAGAATTTGAGGTGCAGAGCATAACTACAATAGAAACAGAAAGAAAAATAAAATAAAAAGAAACAGGGTCAAGTTAATGGACCGTGTTTCTCATGTATCGGCGGATTAGTTATCGCCGAAAAAAATAGATGCCTAAGATGAGGTAGGAGAGGAGAGAGCTTGATGGAGTGGAATTCCATGAGACAAAATGAAGTTGAGGGACCTCATGCGAGCAAAGTATACTTCAATGTACCTATAATATTTAGTTGTAGTTCAGTGCACGTTTGTAGTAAGAAAATAGGGAAATATATACATAACTATCGACAACTATCCACTATTTCTACTTAGCTACACGTTAACTTTAAAAGCGAAAAGATAAAAATTCCTTTTGGTAAAAATCTAATTTTAAATCTAAAATTATATTTTTAGATTTGGAAATTAGATTTTTAGTCAAAGAACATTTTAGACTTTTCAATTTAAAAAATAAAATTTTCTATCCAAAATAGAAATATATGAAATTTAAATGATCCAAATCTTAATAAGATATAAGTAAGTGAAAATGGCACTCGAACCCTAGCCGAGGTCAAGAAAGGAGTGTTCTGGACCATTACGCCAGAGCTGCTCACAAATTGGTGTATACTTGAATGTTTGAGGATACTTTTGTATTTTCCTTTTCAAAATACATTGACCAGCATAGAAAGTCATGTTAAGTGTGAACTCCGAGTCCACTGACTTCTGGCCCATTGAAGCCCAACAGAGGTAGAAAATTGAAGGGCATTTTCGTAAACAGAGCACTCTGAGTATCCTCTCCTCGTTATGTGCAAATCACATCACACGCTTGGTTTGGTTTATCACCACAACACAACAACTAAACGGAAGCTTCAATTCAATCAACCAGAAACGGGTATGGAGATCATCCACCGATTCCCTCTCCGCCGCGTCCCCACATGTTTCGCCGATAGATTTCCGACATTTCCCAGAACCCAAATACCCATTTCGAAACCCGCACACTACCACACAACCCGAATTGCTCACAGGTCGTCTTCTCTTGCTCCTCTCAGTGCGGGATGGCTTATGGGTTTCGGAGACAAGAAGAAGAAGAAGGAGGAGCAGAAATTGCCGGAGTTGGTCAAAGCCGGAGACCCGGTTCTGCACGAACCGGCTCGGGATGTTGAACCCACTGAGATCGTTTCAGAGAGGGTCCAGACCATAATTGACGATATGGTCAAAGTCATGAGGAAGGCTCCTGGTGTTGGTCTTGCTGCTCCACAAATTGGAGTTCCATTAAGGGTCAGTTTGTTTTAATATATATATATATATAGGGCACATTCAAGTGCGAACTAACTGGCAGAACCCAGCTGCTCGCACGTATTTCCTTTACTAAATCATGTATTTCCATAAAATAGTAACTTGGTGTTGTATTTCGAGGAATTGAATTGTGTAACGAGGGGACGAGTATTTTTCTATAGGAAATCAATGAACACTGTCGGGAAATGGTGTAACGAGTGCTCCGGTGCAACAAGGGGTTATAACGGGTTATGGAAATACATATCATAATAATGGAACTATTTTATGGAAATACATAACTTAATAATGGAAATACGCGAGCATGTGTCACCACCGGCATGTTCTGGTTCGCACCAGATCATGACCCTATATTTATATGGACTTTCTTTGGTTGAATGTGTGTAATGCATGCAATGTGTTCGATGTATTGCCTCTGTTAGTGCTTGTTTGTGACAAAACTGGCAAGTGTAAAGAAAATGGCTTGATGGGTCATATGCTTTTTCTGCTGTAATTGCAAGATTTCTGCTATTTTGGAGCATGTTTTTGTTTGTCAGTCAACTTTGTGGATGGTACTTGCATTGAAATTATAGTTTTTGATTTGCAAATTAAGGATTATGGTTTTGGGTACTTGCTTAAGTTTTTAGTTATGGCCTTATTTTCCACTAATACTCAATATCCTATAAGTTCGACTCCTTAATCCTGATGTTCTGAATGAGAAGCTTAGTGTTTCCTCCTCAATTTATTGGGTGAACATGGTAAGAGTTTTTGTGAGTTCATTTAAATGGTGATAGTAGCTTTATTTAAAATAGAAAAGATAATGATTTGTTTTGCATGTAAGATTATTATACTCTCCTAGTATAAATGTTTGTTGTTAATGGCCAATAATTGCAGACAATGATATGAGTACCGGAAGTTTATTAAATAGTCTTAAGAACGGATCAATTCATCCCAACATGAGAAAATTGCTAATGAGAATGAAGAAGACCCGTCTAAGTTGAAGCCTTGTCATTTCAACTTTTTTGCAGATTATAGTATTGGAAGATACAAAAGAATACATTAGCTATGCTGCCAAGGAAGAAGTTGAAGCACAAGACAGGCGCCCTTTTGATCTCCTGGTATGGTTTATAAGGGAATTTAGAGTGTTCAAATGGTATCTATATTAACAGCACACAAGATTTTCAGCCTGTGCCGTTTAACAACTTATTAGTTCTTACGAGGCAGGTGATCCTGAACCCAAAGCTCAAACAGAAGAGCACCAAAACTGCACTATTTTTTGAAGGGTGTCTCAGGTAAGATGTGGATAGCTAATCAAAGCATCTAGATTTTGTAATTTTGCTTTATCATTACTAATAACTTTCCTATCCCATTTTCTGTCATTGTGATATGATATGATTTCTCTCTCATGCATGCCCGCCATATGGAGTCAAATCATTGCATTCTCTCTCATGATATGGCAAGTCATGTTTTAATGGAATGCCTGTGGAGTTGACTCTTTACATTCAGGTTCCTGTATATTATTTGAATGTCATACATAAATTAGATTGAAGTCGTTCAGATAGTAGACTGATCGGAAGTTCAGAACGAAAACAATATCATTTTGTGAAATCCTCGTACGAATAAGTAATAATTTGTATGCTTGGCTTGACTGCTTTATAACATCTAGAAGGAATTTTCACATTCAATTCAAGTGAAATGGAGTCGTTCCTGTTTCTTGTAGCAATAGTGAAGAAACAATACCCTCCCAGGAAAGCGAAATAAATATGTTCTGTTCTCATGAAATTTGTTTTCCTTTACAATAAGTATTTGCTTTCAAATAGTGTTGGGAGCAATATATAATTGTCATCCGTTTGTTTTATATAGTCACTTAAATCAAATGCATTCACAAGTCTTCATATAAGATCAGTTTGTGTGCGTTATTTTGAGGGCAGTAGTGTGGTTTTGTTTGATGTCGTGTGCATGTTCATTCTTTAGTGTTCAGGTGTATAGGAACTACCAGACGTTGAGCAGACATGTTCAAAGTCATATCATATCAATTTTAGCTTGAAATATCAATTAGCTTTGAGCATTTAACTGATTGATTCCCACTTTTTATTTACATTTTTGAAGCGTTGATGGATTCAGAGCCGCGGTTGAGAGATACCTTGAGGTTGAGGTTACTGGCTTGGATCGTTACGGCCAACCCATGAAAGTGGAAGCTTCAGGTTGGCAAGCTCGTGTTCTGCAGCATGAATGTGATCATCTGGATGGAACTCTCTATGTTGACAAGATGACCGCAAAAACATTCAGAACTGTGGAAAATTTGAACTTACCTCTTGCTGATGGCTGCCCCAAGCTCGGTCCTCGCTAGCTCACCCATTTCATAGTAGAGGACAGTTTTGTGGGAAAAATTGTAGACTTGATATTTGTTTGTACACTAGAGATCTCAAGAGTGGGTAGCGATCGTTCAAGACACTCGGTGTTGTCTGAATTATAAACCATATATTACTAATAAGTAGCAAATTAGGGAAAATGACACAAACATGTTGCAGACTATCACCCTCTTGATGAGCAAATTGTTAATGGCAGATGTGGTATGAACTTTGTTTTTATTTTTTGAGCAAAATGTACGTATTTATACAAAATTGACCTGACATTAAAAAACAATTATTTTAAAAATATCTTTTAACTAAAATTATTTTGAAGTTAAAAACTATCTTATAAAATTTTAATTCTTAACTTCACGTTGCAATTTTTGTACAAATACACATTTTGCTCAAAAACATTTTTGTCATTAATTAAGTACACAATACTCTTTCAAAAATAAGATGTGATGCGATGGGATAGGATACATCATGTTTTTGTCATTTTTCTTATTTCCAAACATATGTATATCCTCTATACCTTAAACATATCATGTTACAATAAAGTTGATAAAATACCCAAGAATGTACTGCATATACAAATCTTAGTATCTACAGATGTCAATATACACACAAGAACCAATGAACCTCCACATCGAAACTCGAGCCCTTAGCTTGCTCCGTCTCAAAATAAATATCAAACCTGACCCTTGAGATTGTTCTCCCTTGACCAGATTATGTTGTGGATGAAGATGGCATATGATGATGTTGCTGATGTTCCTTCTCAGCTGACTCTGCCTCATCTCTTCAGAAATATTGAAGAGTGGATTCAGACGGGACTTTCTGCTCAATGAGTGTTTCATCGGCACAGAAGCAAGGAGGCGGGATTACTTGACCCGAACTCGAGCCATTAGCTTCCCAACAAAACGATTCTGTAATTCCTTCTTCGTATGATGACACTATTTTGATGTTTTCCAAGTATAAGGCATCACATGGCAAGTCATCACTGCAAGCAAACCTTATTGCTTCTTCCGTTGCTGATGTTCCTTTGATGTTCACAAAGGATATGTTCTCCACTTTAACAGCCACAGTCTGCACACAAAATCTAACATTATTATCTGCATTTAGCACTCGATCTTCTGGCAAATACGTCTTTCCCTATGATTGTACTCCCTCCGTCTCTAAATAACCGTCTTATTTGACTACTTGTAAGATACCCTTTACCGCATGTGCTTCTGTGTTCCCACAACTCGAGTTATTATGACCTATCAATGGAGGGATATTGTTTATTTAGGGATATATGCTTTAGGACACTTATTCTGGATGGAAGGAGTACATAATATACATAGTATTCTTATTGAATAGTCACTTACGTCCCCAAAACAACTGCTAAATGGTCGGTCATTGATATTTTTTCCAGCAACACCGCTGGCATGGGGACTGGATCAACAATCTCATGCTTATTACATGAGGTCTCTGTAACTTTACCCACAACCTTGGTAAGGGCTGGTAATTGATAACTTGTATTGGCAAAAAAACAATTCTGAATTTGGCAAGGCTCTAGCAGTGTTTTTATAACCTCAAACAACAAAATGTACTACCATGTAAGAGTTCTTACCTGGTTTGGACACGGCAATAATGAATCACAATAATATTGATCAATTATGATTGGGTTTGATACATTTTCCATCATTATGTTCTGGAATGTGATTCCCTTGGCAAAACCACTGCCTCCCTGGTGAAGACATAAAGAAGATGAAGATTCAATAACAATAATTATCTAATTTTTGAACATCTATGTACTCAACTTTTTATGTATTTGAACATGTCCGTGTGTTATGAGGGAGATGCTTTTACCTGCCAAGATTTTATCCTCACTCCATTATCTGTATTGGACATAAATGCCCCATCAACCATTACATCACGCACTTGTGACAGTGCGCTATACTTTCCCAAGCTTCCGATGCTGCACCATATTTCCAGAATAAGTTTAGGAGTTTGCAATACTGTGTCAATGTAATTTATAACCAAATTCGTACATACCTTATGCCATGGCCTGGACCACAGACAATATTCCTTATCTGGATCCGTGAAGAATTGCCCACTATTGAGATGCAATCGTCTCCTTGTGTAAAATCAAATGAGAAGGTGATTATAAGAAACTTAACATATGACATATAGAAAGAGAACAATCGTCACTAGAATCTTCTGTACAAGAAGGTGGAATTGAAAAGAATAGGAAAATGATTTACAATTAGAAACTTTGCATTTCAGCGAATATCACAACATGTTTTTATAGAACTAACCTGTTCTTAGTATGCTATCCCTGACATCAACACCAGTGGATGAACTAATATGAATTCCATCAGTATTGGGGCTAGAAGCAGGGGCTAGCACTACAAGACGAGATGCAACAACTCTACGGCAGTTAGTGAATGCAATGTGCATTTGTTGGCTATCCTTCAATATAAGGCTCTTGATTCTCAGATTCTTGCACCTATGAAAAGTAATGGCCTGCATGCAGCATCATTGTTTTCTTTCAGAGGGGAACAATATTGTTATGGAATTAAATGAACTTCTCTGGGATAAAGCAGGACCAACCGTTGGAGCATGTTGACAGGGCTGCCATAAAACACATTGAAACAAGCTTTAGATACAGCATGCGAGACTTGAACAGCTTTAACACGTCTAACCACATAATACAAGATAGAGAAATACATTTGTTTTGTTGATCTTACAGGACTGTTCCCACCACTTCTGGCCCATGCCTTTGATTGTCCCTCCCCCTTCTATAGTAAGGTGGTTCACCCCATGGAAGTAGAGCCATTTGCGCGGATTCAGGCCATACCAGGCACTAGGATCTTTTGGCGCAACGATATGACCAGAGATCTAACCAAATTAACAAACAAAAAAATTAAAAAAAAAATTAATGGACTTGGAACTTAAGAAAATGGTTTTAAGATTCAAAGAGGAGACTCAAAATCCGGAAAATGACTGCTCTAAACAAGGACGCTGGAAATTCATCTCGGTAAACATACCCTCAAAATGACCCTTGAACGACAAGGGCCGGCAAGGTCAACAGGATGAACCAGAAATGTTTTACCAGCTGGAACTACGATTCTTGTTTGCCCGGAAAAAGAACAAGCTACCTCCCAAGCAGATTTAAAAGCCTGAAAGAATGAAACATTCTATAATATGAATATCAGCAGATCATAGGATGAGAAATCAGTTTGTCATCTCTCATTGGAGTAACTTGTTTCTATTTTTCTTTTTGGGTAATCATATAATGTTGCTAAATTCCAGTCATATCTTCTTCCACTAACTAACAATGATGAAAGCTCCCACCCAACAATCCAAACAAACCAACAGAAATTCCAAAACTTAAACGCCCTCCCTCCCCAATTCCCCCAACAAACTTGAGAAAAACAACTAATCTGGTTGACGGGGTTGCTGGAATTCCCAACATGGCTCGAGAAACCCGCATTGGTTCTCAATTTCTTGGTACTATATCCTTAATGTCCAGATGTCACACCCACTTAGTTTCAGTCTCCAAAATGCAACCAACACATATGTCCTTCCCCAAATAGCTGAACAAATAGGGCTAGCTCAGTTGGTCAAGATCACAAGTTTGGAATTTCTATAGTTTCTTGTAATAATTATGTAATAACAAGCAACTTCTGAAAAAAATGACAGAACAAATAATTGGGCATCCTTTAATCCACAAATTACACACATACCAACACAAATTATCCTCAGCTCAAATGTTCATACGCGCTAGAATCCAATTCATAGCAGAAAATAAGAAAAAAGGGCACATAGAAAATCAACACTTGAGTTCAGAAATCTTGGAAACACAAGCAATAAGAAAATGTGGGTTCTGGTGTAACCTCAGTGTCGTCGGTGATGGCGTCCCCAATTGCACCAAAATGAGTGACATGAAGAAGAAGAGACCTCTTGAATCTCCCAGACTGTGGAAGCTGAATCAGAGGCTCGAAACCAGCAGCAAGAGCTGATGAGGTGAGGAAGAGCAGTAGATGTAGATGGAAGCGTGTTGATCTACCATCTTCCATTTCCAATGTCAAACTTCCTTCACACGGACACGGTATCAATAACCAAACGGAATAAATGAAGAATTGATTTGTGTCGGTAAGAAACCAAACGATGTCGTTTGCATCCGTATCGTCGTCTCAGTTTCTCATATCTTAAGAGCTATAGGCCCACCAAAAGCCCAAATACCTTCATAATTACACCATAGTTTAGGCGCATGTCTTTAGGCCCACTCAAAATACATTTCATCAGTAACACTTGACTTAAATGGCAATATTTCTCGTTCTTGACGGGAATTCTCGAATCCGAACGAAAATGAAACAGAAAATCCCCAAATCCGAACTGGGTGGAAATAGGGCGAAGTATCCCCACCCCACTCCACCTCAATACACTAAAAATATATTTTCTTAATAAAAAATTATATTTTAAAATGCATATTTGATGGAAAAATTATCTTTAAATATTTATTTCATTAAAATAATATTTGTAATACAAAATAATAATATTTTTAAGTATAATTTTTATTAAAATAATTTTTTTAATACAAATTTTATTAAAAAATTAATATGTTTTAAGTTATTTTGGGTTGGAAATAAAAAAAGAAGAATTTTTGAAACCCGACGGAGAAATCTTGTTTTTGTTAGAAAGAGAGAATTTTCATCCCGTTTCTAACTGAGACAAGATTATAAAATTCGTTATGAACTCATCCCATTACCATCTCTACACTTGAGCATGGCCGAGAACACCCGACGATTTGTGATGAGAGGATAAAGAATAAAGACATGAATTGATGGCTAAAATGATGAACACGTGCTAACTTTTGGAATAAATGAGCGCATAAACTTGGGAAATTTGCAATTATAAATTCCAAAATTGCTTCTTTTGTTTTGATTTTCAAATAAAATTATATTGTGAGTCAGTTGAGGAAGCATCTAGGTTTTTGTATTTCATTTCGGGTCGGTATCGGGTATAAGAAAATAGTCATACCCGTCCGATACTTGATCGGATCGGGATTTTAGCGGTAATTTAAATTATTCCTGAAATTATCCCGCCAAAAGCCCTAATTTCCCTTTTTCTTCTCCCATTTTCTCTACCGCCAAACACAAATTATAACTCCGATCGTCTGTCTGCCCATTTCTCACTTTCCAGGAATCGCAGAACTTGTGCTCGATCTCAATTTCTCCCTATTCGGACACCTGTTTGTCTTTCCTGAGGTAAAATTCTCTATGCGTGTATTTTGAAAGTAAAGTGCGTATTGGTGTTTTTGTGTTCACTGAAATGCCTCAATGAATTTCTTGGTCTTTTGTTAAGGCCGGCTCGGTTGAAGGTTAATTGAAGTTTATAGCTTTGAGTTCAGAGGATGTATGGGAGAAAAGCAGGGCAGCTAGTGAAAGAACTCGCAAGTAGCGAAAAGGGACAGCTTGCACCTTTCAATGTAAGTCTAGTGCTTGCCGGCGTATTCAAATGTTCTAGCCTGTTTGATTTCTATGTATACTTGTTTGTTCGTGGGTCGTGAAAGTGATAAAATTTTGTGCGAATTCACTTCAAAGCTAACATTCAATATTGTTTTGAGTGAGGATGTGTGTTGCGATACGAATCTGCATATTTTTGTTGGATTTGCTCACACAAATGTTTAAATCTATACATTCTTTTTGCATATTCATTGGGTGGTGGGATATAACTCATCTGATATGGCTAGGCTTGTGTGCTAGATTATTTTAGACATCTACTGATGTTCATGTACTGATCCGGAACAAATTATTTTGATTTTATGAACAAATCAGTTTTATTTGATTTAATAGATGCACATTTGCATAACTCCGTATTATCTGTATATAAGTTGTAAAAGTGTTCAGAAGTTGAAAGAAGAAATACAAGACAAAAGAATTCATTATATGTAACATTTTTATACCATGAAGAAAAAGAAATAACTCGAAGAAAAATAATAACTCACTTTTCTCGATATTGTTAAGAAATCTTTACATCTTATATACAAATTAATACCGTATATGAAAAGGTATGAGTGACAACATAAACTACTCAGTCTACTCTTATGATAACTACATCTACTTCTATAATAACAGCAAACCTTACTCATCACCAAAATCATCACTATGTGGGTTAATGTGTCCCTCACACACTCCTAATGCATGGGCTCAACTTCAATAACATCAGCTGTTATTTTCTTCTATTTATTTAGCATATTCATCATCAATATTTTCTTACCTCCCTCTCTCTCTTTTTTATCAACACCTCTCGTTCTCTTAAACATCGGTTTTCCTGCTTATCCATGTTGATTTTATTTTGAAACAAGATTTTCCATCACTTGCTCTTAATTTTTTATCCTTATATCTTGTAGAATTGTCTTGTTACAGTGGCATATGTATTGATACTTCTACTTGTATCTTCATGTGTATCTATGATCTTGTAGAGTGACCTATTAGAGCAAGCAATTGGAGAATGCAGTCAACATCACCTTGAACTCCAGTCCTTGATACGGTATTACAATTTTTCTTTGATTTTTGCCTAATCCCTATTCCTTTCCTTTCACCAACTTTTCTACAAAAATGTATTTGATGCTAATCCTCTTGCAGTTGGTACTATCTTGTCTGATGAAGTCGAAACATTTTTTTACAGTTTGATCATAGTAACTTAATGCTTAGTTTGCCAGGAAATTTTTTTATTCAATCAAGAGTTGTTGATTACATAAAAAAAGATAAAGTAAAGAAAAGGAATGGTGGGATTAGAATCCTGAGTTGTATTACTCAATCAATTGTTGAGAAACAAACCATACAATATATTTTGGGAGCTTGGAAGCTATTCATGTGTACCTAAACACACGCTGAGATGCTGTTTGTGAGAAATAAATGGATAGAATATATGTTTGTGTTTATGTGCATAATACTCGCATAATGATATATACATAGCCAATTCATGGTCTTTAGTAGCTGCTTTGGCTTCCTCCGTGTTATTGGTTACTACATTCTTACGTGTATCCTGTGGCATGTCATATAGAAATATCCAGGGAGAAGGGTTGGATGTCCAGACAACTAGAAATGCAGACCACTATGGAGCACTCGTTCATCACCTTTCGTTAGTTCGTAATAAACGCTGTTTAATGGCATATATGTAAGCCATTCTTGCCACCTGTTTCAATCAAGCACATTCTTCTAGCTATCAATCACACCCGACTTTTAACTTTATCTACTTGCATGTCTCACATATTCGTGCAGGTACAATCGAGCAGAAACTATACGCAGTTTGATATGGAAGATAGGACCCGTGCTTCCTGAAGAAATTCAAGAGAAACTTAGCCATTCAGAGGAAGAGTATTTTAAGGAATATTCTTCAAATTTGAAATTCTATATGTCAAGAATGGAGCTTGATCTAACAGTGGTATCTCCTCTCTCTCTCTCTCTCTCCCTCCCTACCTCAATTGTTTGGTTATTGAGTGCTGCTTGATGGCAAGCAGTCTCATTTGGAAATATTTAAAGAGGTTTGGGTTTTAATGTAGTTCACCCTTTAGAGATATTTTGTCTTCAAAGATCAATATTGTTTGTGCCTGCAATAGTAATATTGTAATCTTTGTCTTGTATATTAAGACAGCATTGATCGTAGATACTTTTGGGTCATTTAGGTTTGGATTTTCAACAGTATGATTTATACTGTTTTTGGCACACTACTGCTAGTGTCATTGTTAATTCTGACCTGTAGGAGCCCCACTTTCTGTATGCCAAGAAAAGTGAAAACTTTACGTTTATGATAGTTACTGTTCTGTTTAAGGAGTAACAAGTCTTACAGATGTATTTGCACTATTTGGTATTATGGTAAGAACTCAGTTGAGTGTATTGAGTCCTGATCCTTGGGAGTAAGAGAAGTCATTTTATGATATGAGGGAAGGGAAACATACTTCAGAATGCATTATCAAAGTAGAGACTAGAGTCTAGAGAGGTAGGTAAAAGCTTTAAAAGTAGAAATTAACTGTTTCTTCTTTCATTTGTGGCAGTATAAATAAAAGAAACACAACCAGACACAAGCCAACATGTCTGAGAAATGACAGCAGTAACCCTTATCTACAAACCTTGAAACTGCTAACCCGTGGATAACTCTATGATAACAGGCTCCATTCTTGTTCTTATTTGGCTGTAGTTTATAAGAACCTGACAGCTTTATATTTTGCAAGCTGTAGCCATTCTAGCATTAGGACAATTCTCCAATCTCTTCAGAGGTTTCTACCCTTTCTTTGCAGGGTATGGTACTAATAATTTCCCACTGGCACAGTTGATAAAATTGGCCACTCCCTGTTTTTGTTTTTATCTACTGCGCTTGTTTCCCCTTCATAGAATTTGTGCTGTCGTTAACCGTTTTTTTTCCAGTGACCCTTCTGTTATTATTTATGTGCAATACCATGTCCAACACAGGGAAGGTAGTGACGCCTTAAGAAAGGGTGGAATAATTCAACTAGGAGGAACTTAAATTGGGAGGAAGGGTTAGACCTGAGTTAACAGGAAGGATCCATTGTTGTTTCAAGGATATAGTCAGATTTTTTTTTAATCTTTATTATGTTAGCTGTCGTAAACTGATTATGTTGCTAAATTGGAGACTAGTCATGGTATTGAAAAATATTTGATTTGAGGTTTAGTTACCCCTCTGCACGACTAAGTGTTTTGAAGCAATAACCCTGATTTTGATGGTTATGTCTGCTAGGATATGGTGCCCCCCAAAGATCCGTACATCCAAGTGAGAGTCCTCGACCACATCGGTGATGAAATAGTACTAAGTGATGATAAGACAGCAAACTTTGCCCGCCATTCGATGCACTTTCTTAAACGGACTGATGCCGAGCAGTTCATCGCCCAGGTAGGTTTTTCACTCGCCGTGCACAGTCAATTTCTAGTTTCATTTGTCTGGTGATTTCAATCCCACATTCTTGCCATCTTCCTTGATCAACAGGGCTTGATGGAGGAACTCCCAAGCTGATGTAACTATGGAGCCTCTTTCTTCCCACAGTTTCAAGCAGTGTATGTCAAATAATTTCACATTGGTTTACTCGTATAGACAAAGGAAACAAGTGATAACCTCTTTTTAATGTGATATTTTGAGTGATATCCATTTGGAAAATGTTACAATTATGTCTTATATTACTGTCTGGCCCTTATACAGATGCATATAGTTCTGAAAATTTGAGACATTGTCTTGTTTATTGTGATGAATGAAAGTGGGTAATTAAGGCCAAGGAGAGAGATTAGGGTTAAGGAGCAGTCCCTTTATAGGTACATTCTGTAGCAGTTTGTTGCCTCTAATTGATTCACAGCCATCAACCCAAAACCATTCCCATGTTCCCTTTTCCTCAACCTGTCTCCACAGCAACATTCCTGAACCGAAATCCTTATACAAACACAAACACCCATCATCATTACTAGTAGCACATTTTATACTTGCCCAGCTCCCACTCTCCCCCACCAGCTTCACCTTCATCTCCACCGGAACCTTCTCTATGACCTCCCACCTATCCCCCTCCCGGAGCTCCCACACGCACCCGTCTCCCCCACACGCCCCTCCCACCAGCGTCACCTTCCCCTGGCGCCGCCCCAGCGCCGCAAACTCGAGCCGGGCCGCCATTGGC